>JAVGVS010001300.1:9764-25087 GCA_032718565.1 Distichodus sexfasciatus
ACCCTGACGTCCTCCTCCTGACCACTCAGGCTGAATCTGGACCTCTCCAGAGAGAAGCGAGAGACTAGATAAAGGAGAAAAGAGAGAGAGAGAGAGAGAAAGAGAGAGAGAGAGGGAGGGAGGGAGGGGTGGTGACCCTGACGTCCTCCTCCTGACCACTCAGGCTGAATCTGGACCTCTCCAGAGAGAAGCGAGAGACTAGATAAAGGAGAAAAGAGAGAGAGAGAGAGAGAAAGAGAGAGAGAGAGGGAGGGAGGGAGGGGTGGTGACCCTGACGTCCTCCTCCTGACCACTCAGGCTGAATCTGGACCTCTCCAGAGAGAAGCGAGAGACTAGATAAAGGAGAAAAGAGAGAGAGAGAGAGAGAAAGAGAGAGAGAGAGGGAGGGAGGGAGGGGTGGTGACCCTGACGTCCTCCTCCTGACCACTCAGGCTGAATCTGGACCTCTCCAGAGAGAAGCGAGAGACTAGATAAAGGAGAAAAGAGAGAGAGAGAGAGAGAAAGAGAGAGAGAGAGGGAGGGAGGGAGGGGTGGTGACCCTGACGTCCTCCTCCTGACCACTCAGGCTGAATCTGGACCTCTCCAGAGAGAAGCGAGAGACTAGATAAAGGAGAAAAGAGAGAGAGAGAGAGAGAAAGAGAGAGAGAGAGGGAGGGAGGGAGGGGTGGTGACCCTGACGTCCTCCTCCTGACCACTCAGGCTGAATCTGGACCTCTCCAGAGAGAAGCGAGAGACTAGATAAAGGAGAAAAGAGAGAGAGAGAGAGAGAAAGAGAGAGAGAGAGGGAGGGAGGGAGGGGTGGTGACCCTGACGTCCTCCTCCTGACCACTCAGGCTGAATCTGGACCTCTCCAGAGAGAAGCGAGAGACTAGATAAAGGAGAAAAGAGAGAGAGAGAGAGAGAAAGAGAGAGAGAGAGGGAGGGAGGGAGGGGTGGTGACCCTGACGTCCTCCTCCTGACCACTCAGGCTGAATCTGGACCTCTCCAGAGAGAAGCGAGAGACTAGATAAAGGAGAAAAGAGAGAGAGAGAGAGAGAAAGAGAGAGAGAGAGGGAGGGAGGGAGGGGTGGTGACCCTGACGTCCTCCTCCTGACCACTCAGGCTGAATCTGGACCTCTCCAGAGAGAAGCGAGAGACTAGATAAAGGAGAAAAGAGAGAGAGAGAGAGAGAAAGAGAGAGAGAGAGGGAGGGAGGGAGGGGTGGTGACCCTGACGTCCTCCTCCTGACCACTCAGGCTGAATCTGGACCTCTCCAGAGAGAAGCGAGAGACTAGATAAAGGAGAAAAGAGAGAGAGAGAGAGAGAAAGAGAGAGAGAGAGGGAGGGAGGGAGGGGTGGTGACCCTGACGTCCTCCTCCTGACCACTCAGGCTGAATCTGGACCTCTCCAGAGAGAAGCGAGAGACTAGATAAAGGAGAAAAGAGAGAGAGAGAGAGAGAAAGAGAGAGAGAGAGGGAGGGAGGGAGGGGTGGTGACCCTGACGTCCTCCTCCTGACCACTCAGGCTGAATCTGGACCTCTCCAGAGAGAAGCGAGAGACTAGATAAAGGAGAAAAGAGAGAGAGAGAGAGAGAAAGAGAGAGAGAGAGGGAGGGAGGGAGGGGTGGTGACCCTGACGTCCTCCTCCTGACCACTCAGGCTGAATCTGGACCTCTCCAGAGAGAAGCGAGAGACTAGATAAAGGAGAAAAGAGAGAGAGAGAGAGAGAAAGAGAGAGAGAGAGGGAGGGAGGGAGGGGTGGTGACCCTGACGTCCTCCTCCTGACCACTCAGGCTGAATCTGGACCTCTCCAGAGAGAAGCGAGAGACTAGATAAAGGAGAAAAGAGAGAGAGAGAGAGAGAAAGAGAGAGAGAGAGGGAGGGAGGGAGGGGTGGTGACCCTGACGTCCTCCTCCTGACCACTCAGGCTGAATCTGGACCTCTCCAGAGAGAAGCGAGAGACTAGATAAAGGAGAAAAGAGAGAGAGAGAGAGAGAAAGAGAGAGAGAGAGGGAGGGAGGGAGGGGTGGTGACCCTGACGTCCTCCTCCTGACCACTCAGGCTGAATCTGGACCTCTCCAGAGAGAAGCGAGAGACTAGATAAAGGAGAAAAGAGAGAGAGAGAGAGAGAAAGAGAGAGAGAGAGGGAGGGAGGGAGGGGTGGTGACCCTGACGTCCTCCTCCTGACCACTCAGGCTGAATCTGGACCTCTCCAGAGAGAAGCGAGAGACTAGATAAAGGAGAAAAGAGAGAGAGAGAGAGAGAAAGAGAGAGAGAGAGGGAGGGAGGGAGGGGTGGTGACCCTGACGTCCTCCTCCTGACCACTCAGGCTGAATCTGGACCTCTCCAGAGAGAAGCGAGAGACTAGATAAAGGAGAAAAGAGAGAGAGAGAGAGAGAAAGAGAGAGAGAGAGGGAGGGAGGGAGGGGTGGTGACCCTGACGTCCTCCTCCTGACCACTCAGGCTGAATCTGGACCTCTCCAGAGAGAAGCGAGAGACTAGATAAAGGAGAAAAGAGAGAGAGAGAGAGAGAAAGAGAGAGAGAGAGGGAGGGAGGGAGGGGTGGTGACCCTGACGTCCTCCTCCTGACCACTCAGGCTGAATCTGGACCTCTCCAGAGAGAAGCGAGAGACTAGATAAAGGAGAAAAGAGAGAGAGAGAGAGAGAAAGAGAGAGAGAGAGGGAGGGAGGGAGGGGTGGTGACCCTGACGTCCTCCTCCTGACCACTCAGGCTGAATCTGGACCTCTCCAGAGAGAAGCGAGAGACTAGATAAAGGAGAAAAGAGAGAGAGAGAGAGAGAAAGAGAGAGAGAGAGGGAGGGAGGGAGGGGTGGTGACCCTGACGTCCTCCTCCTGACCACTCAGGCTGAATCTGGACCTCTCCAGAGAGAAGCGAGAGACTAGATAAAGGAGAAAAGAGAGAGAGAGAGAGAGAAAGAGAGAGAGAGAGGGAGGGAGGGAGGGGTGGTGACCCTGACGTCCTCCTCCTGACCACTCAGGCTGAATCTGGACCTCTCCAGAGAGAAGCGAGAGACTAGATAAAGGAGAAAAGAGAGAGAGAGAGAGAGAAAGAGAGAGAGAGAGGGAGGGAGGGAGGGAGGGAGAGAGAGTGAGGGAAGGAGGGAGAGAGGGAGAGAAGGAGGGACAGAGAGTGGGAGGGAGGGAGAGGGAGAGAAAAAGAGAGAGAGAGAACTGGTAAACTCAGTGGGAGCCAGGCTTCCTCTGCTATGGGCTCAGCACTGACCTACATTCAGGCAATTTCTGCACTGTGTGAAAAACCACTGTAGCCAACACAGCTCAGCGCACACACACACACACACACACACACACACACACACACAATGAAGTACTCTATGAGGTATTCCACCGACTTCCACATTACTGTCTCTAAATGATAACACACCTACATCTGATCCACTGCTAGCCTCAAACCAAAACTTTCAAACCAAAAAGCTTCTCTAAAAAAAGCATGTTTCCTAATGAAGACCAGTCCTCACATGCTGAAATGTCCTCACAAAAAAGCAGACAAATCACTGCCTTTTCCTTTTAGAGGACAATCACACACAGGGGAGAGGGTCTAACAGGAAGCCCATAAAGGGTCAGGAATGTGCTCTCGAACTCCAGATACTGCCTAAAGTGAGGAAACCCTCAGTGTAGCGAAAACAAGTATGACCAATCAAGACTTGATCAGCATCATTTCCAAACTAATATTTGTGTGTACGTCGTGAGAAATCGAACCCTGAGCCAAGTATTCACCGTGTGAAAGCAGTTTAACAGCCTCATTTCAAACCAAAGCAACCCTGGACAACTCAAAGTGTTTGTCTTAATAAAGCCCTCTTTTCTTCTCTTTATCTGACTAAGTGTGAGAGTGAGAGAGACGGAGTGAAACAGTCATCAATGCTGGCTTCTGGCATGCTCACTGGCAGTTTGGCCTTCTCGCCTTCCTTAAGCGCTTTATTACCTGCGAAAACGGCACGCGTGCCAACTTGGCCTCCTCGACTAAACCCTGCCGAGCACAGAATCGAGTCGGCTGCATTTTTCCAGCCTGTTAATAACACCACCGACACCGAACGGCGACAACAAAAAAACCCCCGGACCAGCCACAGAACAAGAAGCAGCCAAGGAAGGCCACAGAACTCGGCACTGCCTGAAAGCCTGTTTTTCCACAGCTCCGGCAAACACATTTCTCTCTCCCTCACCTTGTATATACACTTGTGCTGGTCACTGAGGACCCCTTTCTCCTCCTCGTCGTCCTCCTCCTTCTTCTTCTCGCCCTCCCGCTTTTTCTCCACAACCTCTTTCGCTCTTTCCTCCACCTGGCCCCCCGCTCTCTTTTCCTGAGAGAACAGCCGACGGCGGCCGGCCTGCCGCGGGGGCTCCGGCTCAGGGCTCGGCCCGTGGAAGCCGTTGCGGTGTCCCAGGCCGGTCAGGCCGTTTTTGGGCTCGTAGCGGGGCAGCACCAGGGTGTGCTGGCTGGCGTCCGATTGGCCCTCCAGGGGCCCCCTGCAGCGCTCCAGCCGCTCCTTCTCGGCCAGCACCTGCTGCTCCAGTCTGCGGTGCTCGTCGGGGCCCAGCTGGTCGTAGGAAAGCAGGTACTGCAGGTAGGCCTCCTGCAGCTTGGCCAGCCGGTCCTGAGCGGACCTGGGGATGTGGAGGAGGTCGGCCAGCCGGCTCCACTTCTTCAGGTCCATCACCCGCTGCATGCCGCCCATTTCGGTGACCAGCTCGGAGAAGCGCGCCAGGTCCACCTCGCAGCCACCTGGGGAAAGAAAGAGTGAGATCATTCAAGACAGTTTAAGGGGAGTGATTGTGCTGTGGCATGTTCACAACGACACAGTCTTTCTGAGGTTAAAGGTTGTGCTTAGAGCCAAAACGTAGTAGTGTTGGCAGTAGGACACAGCAGCATTTGAACCTGAACCAACGAAATGTGACCTCTGCATTTGACCCATCCATGAAGGAGCAGTGGACAGCTGACATGGGGTCAGCTATGGGGTGGTGCTTGGGGACGATACCTTGCTCAGTGGTACCTTTACTGGTCCTGGAATTCAAACCGGTGGCCTTCCGATCACGGGGTAAATAGCCTAACCGTTGCGCTACTAACTGAGAGGGAAGGGTGGAGGAAGAAAGTGAAGGGAATGGGTAGAGGAGTGTAGAGTAGGGGTAAGGGTGAAGCAGAGGATGATGGGACTGGGGGGAAAAAAAAAGGTTGCGGAGGCGAGAAAGCAATTTATGTCATGTTAATGTTCTTTTTGTTTAGGAGCAGTAAAGATTTGTCTGCGAGGGGTGAGACGTTTACAGTGCGGAATGGATATTGACGGCAGCAGAATTGAAAATCACTGCATTTCATGCTTCATTACTTCTGTAAACGCAGCAGCAGAACGGCACAGCGTCTTTATTCATGTCTCAAAACCCGACCAGGACGGGGGGGGGGGAAATGATTTCAGAGAACAAGGTAAAAGCCAGTATAAATCCAGGACAATGTCCAGCAAACTGAGAAGCTGCTCACCAGTTCAACAGAGACGGACAATTTGGGGAAGCTACTGTTTCCTAACCTCAACTGACGGCAGGCTAAAATGTTAACAACGCCGTGGATGTTAAGGGTTAGAGAAGCAGGCCATTAACCTGACATGTTCATAGCCCATGGTGTGAAAACTCAAAAGGACTCAAAAGAAATGAAGGAATGAAGAAAAGAGAACAGGATTTTCCATGAGCTGCTGTGCCTGCAACATGTATATTAGCTACATCTGCATCAATACATTTACAGCCTTATGCAGACGCTCTTATCCGGAGTGACGTCCATTTCTTAATTACGGGAACAGTCTTGAGTGTCCTACCATTCGACCACTACAACCCATGGTTTTAATCACTCTCCTTTTGGTGTTCGTTCTTTCCTGGACTAAAGTTAGTAGAACCTGTAGAAGTAAACAATGCAGCTGTCACAGTTTCTGTTTTTAACTGTCCTGTTATGTACAAGAAAAATTTCATCCATTATGTTGGAGATCAAGTTGAACAGCACATTTTAACTCTTCTATTATGCACCTCGCAGGTGCATTTGCTCCATTTCTACTTTCATAAAATAGTGGTTGCCTAACTTTTGATTGCTCGCCTTTTCCTCAGCTATTTATGTTTTGGAAAGACGGTAGAGCCTCCGTACCCGAAAGAACGTGTCATGGGTCATTTTTTTCAAACAGAGTTGCACACAGACAAAACAAAAACATGTCTTTGATGTCTTTTGTTGTTGGGACCTCTGTTTTGACTGTTTCTGGGGTAAAAGAGGAGCTTCGTGACAGTTTTTCTCCGGCCTGCCACCGTCTTTGTTAGTTAGATAAACCCCAAATGACAGTTCACAGTACGGAAAGCTATGGAAGGGCTGGAACATAGGCGACTCTAAATAGGCCCCGTAAGGTGTGAATGAAAGGGTGATTGTGTGAGTGTGCGTGCCCTGCAGTGTGTTGGCGCCTGCCCAGGGTTGGTCCCCACCTTGCCACCGATGTTCCCGCGATCCCGACAGGGATTAAGCAGTTTGGATAATAATGAACGAACGAATGAATGGTCATGTTCACCTCAGAAGGCTGTCCATTGGGTGGAATATTAAGAAAAATAATCCAAACTTCCCAGTAAGCTTGTGAAGATGCAGGACAGAAGGGTGCATTCCTCTAAAAGCCTATATATTTTTGCACTGATATCAGTCGGTAACAGAATGAGGATAAAGATGCACCGATGACTTTTTTGAGGAGCTTAAAGTAAAGTTCTAATCATGTTAAAAATGAATCCAGTGGATGCAGGCAATGCCTTCTCAATTTTCCTCCACTTTCTCATATTTCTGAGAGGCAGAAAATAAGAAAATAACTCACCGATAAGCGGCGGGTCTTCCATGACGATGCCCTGAGATTTGAGGTGCTTTTTAATGCAGGCCAGCCTCTGCACGTTGCGTCCCCAGCGGCGGCCCAGCTTGTGGATGCGCTGCACCTGCGTGACGAAGCGCATGTCGTCGTTCAGCTTGCACTCGGGCCGCCAGTCGGGCGAAGGCAACACCCTGCAGATGCCACACGCCTCCGCCCGCTCCCGCACCGAGTCCAAGTACACCAGCGGGTCCTGGAACTCGCGGGCGTTGGGTCTGAACACGGGAACCTCGGGCAGGGCGGCCAGGCCGGCCCGGGTCCGCTCTCGCTCCCGTTCCCTCTCTTTCTCCCTCTCCCGCTCGCGCTCCCTCTCCGCTCGAGCAGCCGCCTGGGCCTGGGCGCCTCGCGGGGGCGTGGGAAGGGATGCCGAACTTTTGGAGGGCTTGCTGATTGAGGTAGTGTTGTTGGCGTAGCTGGTGTGAGCCCTGTGTTGCTGTGCTTGCCTGAAGAACATCAGTCTACCCGCCGACGCTCGTTTGGGCCTCTGGCGGGCCGGTTCGGGGTTGGCGGGGCTCTGGTGTTGAGGGGCGGCGGGCGAGCCGGGGGCGGCCGGGGAGGCGGGAGGGGCAGCGGGACCCGTTTTCTGCGTGGGAGAGGCAGCTGTTTCCGTTATGCTGTGTCCGTGGGCGAGGGCGCCCGAGCCCTTGTCCGGGCCCAGGGCTTTTTTGCTGCGCGTCTCCACCAGGGGGCACGCGGATTGCAGTTTGGCTTTTTTGGCCTCAACCAGGGAGTTTTTAAGCTTCGACTCTGCTTCCTCCGGACCGTGCACCGTAGCTGAGGGTGAGGTGAGTGTGGCTTCCATTCTGCGTTTGGAGCCGTGGCGACTCTGCCGCCCGCCATCTTCCTCCACCGCTGCCTCCTCCTCCTTCTCCCTGTGGCTGTAGGTATGGCGGCCATTGATTCTACCGTTGAAGCGGCCGTTGTGGAGCCCGTTGGACATTAGCACCTGTTTGCGGGTTTTTGCATTGCTACTTTGGGCTTTCCCTGAGTGGGGGGGCTGGGGGGCGTGGCCGTTGCTCGTGGGCGTCTTGTTGTTGCTGCTGCCTCGGTGGCCGGCGCTGAAGGCGGGAGCGTGCTTGCTATGGTTGAGTTTGGCTTTTTTCACCAGCTCTCCTTTTGCTTTGGTGTAAGTCACAAGGCCCTTGGTCACGGTGGCTGTGTATTTCACAGTTCTGGACGGCAGACGGTAGTCTCGCTTTTTGGCCACGTGCAGGCGGGAAAGGACGTTGACTTTTGAGACCTGAAGAGGTGGAAATAGAAGGAGACAGAAATAACAGTTACACCACAAACCCAGGGTGTCCACAGACATATAAAGCAGGATTGTACATCATGGATAACAGTGTTGCCTAGAGTGACTTTAGAAGCTCACAGTATTCCCTAGGGTTAGTGGGGGTGCAAAGCTATCGTGAGTGGACATTGCAGGGCAACAACCTAGATTTGACCGATTAGTTGGAACATTTAATTGTAACAACTGGAATATGTTGAGCTAAGAATGTTAACATTTTAAGGAATGCAAACGAATCTGAAAACGGCTTAATGTTTTCTTGCCAAATCATAGTATGACCAAGTTTTGCCCAAACTTCAACTGAAACGTTTAATGCATGTCTTCATCTGACTAAGCACCCGACACGTCTGAAACATCTGAACTGCACAAATATGGTGAGAGGTGAGGAGAAACGGCCCGGTGTACTGAATGGCCAAACTGGTTTAAAAAAAGTGACCACATGAAAGTAAAACTGTGTGCATATACTGTGGTGATGAACTTCTTCCTCATACTCTGCTGCTCTTTATGCACCTGTCTGTTCATCTGTTGTAGGTGTTACGGGCAATGACAGGTTAAAAAACAAGATGTGCACATTATAGTGAAAGTGAGTGACTATTTGTCATTGTGAACACACCACGGCACAGCACACAGTGCACCACAACCACATGTGACCTCGGCATCTAACCCCTCCGTGAAGGAGCGGTGGGCAGCTAACCAGCGCCCGGGGAGCGGTGCTTGGGGACGGTAGCTTGCTCATGAGTACCTCAGTGGTAACTTTACCGGCCCTGGATTCAAACCTGCGACCTTCTGATCACGGAGCGAACACCCTACCGTTACGCCACCCTCTGCCCCAAATTCTTTAACGTACTCCACAAAGTGTATGTATAAATTACACACCTTAAACTGCTCGAAAATGTTCTTATTTATGAAAGGGAGGCCCTGCAGATAGATAATCTGCTTCCTTGGTTATAGTCTAACAATCCAAGCTACAGGTTAAGGTACACAGAAGAGACAGAAATCAATTACCTCTTATATTCACTGTTTACTTTGGGGGTTTTATGCCTCAAAAAAAATGAAGAAAAAACAAAACAAAACCCTCTAACGTATGCTTGCCTGCGTGTACATTAGCTTTCATTTTTCTCCAACATGTTTTTGGCTAAAGTATATAATTTAGTCGGCGGTAACTTGGTTTTAATGACAGTTGCTGATTTTAAACATAGCTTCACAGGTCAGCGAATACTCATGGACTACAAAGCACTGTTGTAAGTCACTCTGGATAAGAGCATCTGCTAAATACCGTGAATGTAAATCACTTGCGTCAAAAAGATCAGTTGGAAACGCATTGTATGTGCACAAGACTACGCTACAGAACCATCACAACACATAAAAATCAACTTTCTATGCTCCAAGTTATCATCTGCTTTAGAATGGACTTTGTATTGAAACTGCTGGCCTTTATTTATTTGACAGATGTAGAGAATATTTGGGTTCTTTGTGCACCATCATGGGCTAAAGGCAGCAACGGGAACGCAACAGTGCCGCCCTCATTGGCTAACAGCAGCGGTGGGAATTACGTGTGTGCCCCTATAATTCGCTGGGGCCTAGTGAGGGCATTTGACTGCGCCGGCCCCTAGACGTCCCCGGAAACATAGTCCTCCTCCTCCTCCTCCTGTTTTTTTTTGTTGCCCGTTTTGCTGAAAGTCTTCTGTTTCTGATTTACACACACTCTCACAGAGCGAGACAGACAGTGCAGAGCGGGCCTTTCGGGTGGAAATGGCACAATAAAAGTTTACGACAAAGCCAGAGAAAGAGCGCAACAAAGGTAGCGCAACACTCACTAAACGCCACAAGACAGGGACACACACGTCTACGCGGCCAGACGTCTCAAGACTCCACCTTCACTCTCAGCCTGTGTATGCGTGTGTGTATAAAGTGGTGGAGAGTAGTTAACTAAAATGAGAGATGCTACTAATCCAACTATTTTTCTTAGAAGCATATTAGTAGCAAAACTAGTCTTAAAACGGAAGACTTTCCAGTGACAAACTTCTTTTATCAAGCTGCATATCATTCTGATTAGCGTCGAGGTGGTATCCGTCAGGCTACCCGGCCCGCATGGTGCACGCTCACTGCGTCACAGTGCACTCTAGGCAGTTGCTGAGATGAGGCTGGTGAAGAAACGTGGACTTCACCATGAGTAAAAATCACAAGTAGCTTGTAGCTTTGTAAAAGTATCTTCCACAGTGCTGTGCTGTGCTGAGCTGGTGTTAAGTGATGTGTGTCCAGACTGCAGCGATCCATCAGTGGACAGGAACAGCGTGGGCCTCGAGAGCAGGACGTGGCCTGCATTGTGTTTCTATCAGCCACTAAGAGAGGCTATTAAAAGATAAAGAGTGAAATGCGATCTCCATCATCAATCCTTTCCCCGTGTCAGGGAGAGCATGCAAGGGAAAGACAGGCAGAGAAAGAGAGAAACAGAAAAGGGAAAGAGAGGAGCGGGGAGAAAATGCAGACGCTCTCTAAGCCCCGGGCTTGTTATGATGGATGTTCTCTGCAGGTAGCGTGGCAGGTGTGTAAGGTGACTCTGCCCGGCTGTGTGTCTGCACCGGCTCCACCCTGTGCCTCAAACGGCACACTCCTCCCTCCCTCCCTCCCTCCCTCCATCCCTGTCCTCCGCGCTGACATCTCTAACTCAGCAGAGCGAGGGGTGGGGGTGGACTAGGGGAGAATGCGTCGCGCTGTGTGTGTCTGCTTGTGTAAGCGCTGCGTGTGCCTGTAGTGAGCCGTGTGGCCACTAGAGGGCTTAAAGACCACAGACTATAGAGCACTACAGCATGTGAAAGCAGCGGAGTCACAACGACTGCGATTGTTTAGTCTGCTGGAGGAAGAGGGGGAGCGAGGGAGAGGGAGAGAGAGAGAGAGAGAGAGAGAGAGAGAGAGAGAGCATTTGGGAGAGAAAGACAAGAGTAAAAGAAGGGAAAGAAATGAGTGTGAAGAGAAGAAACTGCAGAAGGCTGATGGAAGGTATGAAGAAATACTGCCCTATTAATACCACCGACAGGAGCGGGGGAGAGTGGGGGGGAAGGGAGAAAGAGAAGAAGAGAGAAAGAAGGAGTGTGTGTGTGTGTGTGTGTGAAGAGCAGGGATTGAAGAGAGAGAATTAAGACACTCACTCAAGATTCATTACGTATAAACCTACTCAGGGTTTTAAATTATAGAGAGAAAGACATCTGATGTGGAGGGTGTGTTCATGAATCTGTGCTGAAGCTGTCTTTGGCTCTGTGTGTGTGTGTGTGTGTGTGTGTGAGATTGTGAGAGAGAGAGAAAGAGAGTGAGAGACAGAGAGAGAGAGATGGGGGGAGTCCAGATGACATCATGTGTTGCTATAGACCAGCTGCAGGATGGCAGGAAGATTTAACAGCGAACATCTGCAGATTTGTAGACCATTGGAAGAGATGAGAGCATGTGCTAACACACACACACACACACACTCTCTCAAACTTAACCATCTCATTGCGAGTTTCACAAGAAAACACTTCAGGCTAAGAACCTGCTAAAACTCAGAGCAAAAGTTGAAACGCACAGCTGGCTCAGTTACGAGGAGCTCAACGCTGCACGAGCTGCACTGCGTCTGATTAGTAAGATGGTCCTTTTTAATTAAGAGGGGAGGATGAGAAGAGAAGCTAGACAAGAGGAGAGAACAGTAGAAATAATATGGAGAGAGTATAAGATGACAGGAAATCAAAGAAGGAGGGGTGTAGAGGAGAGAAGCAGGAGGAGGGGAGCGAAAGCAGAGGAGAGGAGAAAAGAACTGACAAGACAAGAGGATCGGACCATAAGATAGGGAGAGAATACAAGAAGACGTGATGAACGAAGAAGAGGAAGAAAGGAGAGTAGATTAAGAAGGTGAGAAGGAAAAGAGGAAGTGAAGACGAAAGGGGGGCGGGGACTAAAAGCAGAAAAGGTAGGAAAAGAGATGGAGAGTAGAAGAGAGGAGAAGTAAGAGAATAAAATGAGAAAAGAGAGATGAGAATAATAAGTGGAAAGATGGCGAGAAAAGAGAAGGGGAGGAGGGGGGACTAAGGAATCAAGAAAGGAGAGACTAGAATGAAAAGATGAGGAGTTAGAGTTAAGTGAGAAGAGGTGAGCAGAGATCAGGAAAAAAAAGGAGGAAGGAAAGACGAGAGAACTACAGACGAGGAAATAGGAGAGGTTGGAAAGAGAGAACAAGAGGAGGAGAAGAGACTAGAAAAAGAGGAAACATGAGAAAAGGTGAGAAGACATGAGAAGAGAAATGTGGAGACGAGTGAAAGAAGAAGAGGAGGAAATGTGAGAAGAGAGGAGAGGAAAAGAGACGAGAAGACATGAGAGGAGAAATGTGGAGCCGAAATAAGGAAAGGGTTAGAAAGTAAAGCAAAACAAGGAAACACGAGAAAGAGAAGACGTGAGAAGAGAAAGGTGAAGACGAGAAGCGGGAGGGTTAAGAGAGTGAGAGGAAAAGAAGAGAGCGGCAGGAGACGGGAGGTGTGTTTCCCACCTGCTTGCGGAGCTCCTCGGCGGCTCCTCTGCAGCTGAGGCCATTTGCAGTGTGGCTCCTGGTCGTGCTGCAGTGGGAGCTCTCCCTCCTGCACTCGTTCCTGTCGGGCCGGTCCTTCCCCACCGACGCCTCCCTGCTCTTGGGCCGGCCCACGCACTCCCTCTCCTTCACGTGCTTCGTGTGGCCGTTGAAAACTAAACAGAAAGCGAAGAGAGAGAGAGAGAGAGAGAGAAAGGAAGGGTCAGTCTCCAAAACCCTCCATTCAAAGCAATACAGTCTTATCAAATAGCGCCCCCTAGTGGAGGAAGCGGGAAGGTGATGAAATGTTACCTTCACGTCAACTCTTGATCCTAACACCGGTGAAAGTGTAAACGTCACAACACACCAAGGTAACAAGGGGAAGCACAGGAACAACTGGCATACACAAGCCACAAATATCCACAAAATATCACAAATATCCACAAAATATCACAAATACCCACAAGATACCACAAAGATCTATTTTAAAAGGTGAAAAACAAACTGCTACAAGTCAGCAAACATCACCACAAGAGTGTAACCACTAGCCTCAAGCTCCTACTAAACCTAGGTTTGCTACACGCTCCATCCACACCGCTGTACAAACCGCGCACGCATGCGCACGCACGCACACACACACGCGCACGCACGCACCGCCCGCGGCTGCGTGGCTTGGGGCTGGCCTTATGTCAAGTCTGCGCCTGACGCTAACATATTCAAGGCTTTATTTTCTGACAGGACCGCTGCATTATCTGCTGCCATTTTTAATGCGGACTGCGCTGGGAAAGAGCCAAGGCGAGGTGCGGGGAGGGCTGTGCGTTCGGGCTGGGGGAGCAGGAGGAGGAGAAGGGGGAGGGGAAGGAGGAGGAGGAGCGCACGTCTGAAAGCAGCTCCAAGGTCTGAACTCAATAAAAGGTGTTTAATTTAGAAATGTAAACATGCCGTTAGGGCAGCGAGGTGCGGCTCGTGAAAACCCAGCGCTGTGGTTTCTCACACAGAGAGAGAGAGAGAGAGAGAGAGAGAGAGGAGGAGGAACGGAGAGAGCAAGAGAGGCAGAGAGTGGAGGGATGTAGAGATAGATGAAGGGGTTGAGAGAGGGAGAAGGAGAGAGAGAGAACAAGGAGTAGGAGGAAAGGGAGAAAGAGAGCGAGGGAGGGAGGGGAGGGACGGTGAGGGGGAGAAGGAGAGAGATCAAGGGGGAGGAGGAAAAAGAGAAGAGAAAGACAGATAGAGAATAAGGAGAGAGAGAGAGAGAGAGAGAGAGAGGTGGGGGAGAGCGAGAGAGAGAGAGAGAGAGAGAGAGAGAGAGAGAGAGAGAGAGATGTGGGGGAGAGAAAATGAGGTGGGAGCAGGAGACGAAAAAAGCTTGGGAGTGGGGAAAAAAGAAGGAGGGAGGGAGAGAGAGAGAGAGAGAGAGAGAAAGAGAAAAAGAGAGAGAGGGGGAGGAATGGAGGGAAGGAGCAAGAAAGAGACAGGGAGAGAAGGGAAGGAGAAAGAGAGTGGGAATGAAAGAGTGCCCCACACACACACACACACACACACAGTCTCTGTATTACTATCTTTGTGAGGTCCTTCCATCGACTCCCATAATGACTAAATGTATATAATTTTACACCTACACCTAATCCTAATCCTAACCCTAACCTCAGTAACCAAAAGCACATCTTTTACCTCTTTTAGTTTCTCAAATAAAACAAGCACATTTTCTATAAAGTCATTTTTCCTCATGGGGACCTCTCAAATGTCCCCACAAAGCCCAAAAAAACAGATAAAAGTGATTTTAACGGACAAAAGGTCCCCACAATGCGATAAATACATGGCCACACACACACACACAGGCAGAGTGCTGGGTCACCATATTAAAGTGTCATGTAGGACACAGACCAGCACACAGGACCTGCTTCTGGTGCCTCACTGTGAGGAGAGATGGAATACGGCGAGAGAAAAGAGAAACAAACAGCAAGGAGAACAGTCTGGACTTATTATTCTAGGGTTAGCCCCACATAGTTTAAAATGGACCTGATGGACACACACACACACACACACACACACACACACACATAATAAGAGCCTGTTGCATGAACTGCTCAGTGTACATCTAGAGAGAAGTCTTAGGTTTAATTTGGTAAAATCTAACCCATAACCTCTGTTAATCACAAGATACACAGTAATTACGGTAGACAATGGAAGGACGGCACAAAGACAGCAAGGTGTGTGTGTGTGTGTGTGAGAGATGCATGACGTGCGGGTCTGGTTTAAACTTCTAGTTCAGCGTAACATGATACAAGCCCATTTCAATATTCCAACCGCAAATTTCACATGTAGCACGGCAGCACGGTGTCAACTGATTCCTGAGACAAAAGACACATGCTGCTTAATGATCCACCTCCCTGCATCCGCAGCAATAGGCACTGACAGGAGCGCGCGTGTGTGTGTGTGGCGGCGTTCCGCTTTGATTGCTACTAAACACAGCATACTCCATGCCGCATATGTCACTAATAACACAGCAGAACAATTATACAGAGCTGTCAGCTCGCAACTTTTATTACCACTGACACGCTGTTTTGTTTTTTAACATGACGTTTCATTAACAGACGCCTCTGACACTTTACCAGACGTCGTACCCC
>JAVGVS010001301.1:0-25018 GCA_032718565.1 Distichodus sexfasciatus
TAAATATACTGAATAATTAATATATTTTTAATTTAATTTGAAAAAAGCAATAAATATAAGAATATATGATATTTTAAATTATGTGTAACTTTCAAAAATAAAGGTTTAGAAAATAGATTTTTGCTCTTTTTTGATGCCACATTGTGAAAATGTATTGAAAATACTTGTTTTTAAACATATTTCTATGCAATATATTTCTGTATTTCTATTACTGTTTCTCCTCCCTTCATGGAGAAGTTTTGACAGAATATGAATAAATGCTCTTGGAATTTTAAAACTCATGGAAAGGTTTACGGACTTTCGTCACTGGAAGGACGCGAGAGCCGTGTTTAAAAACGTATGGCTGTTGTGAATTGGATTAATTATTAAATTGGATTAAAGTTAACAGTGACTTAATGAAACGTCTCTCTGTCCTGTGCATGACCCTCCTGTTTACGCTGCGATGATCTGCGTCACTTTTAGTTACAGACAGCACAATATGAAAAAAGCCCTTTATTAGCATCAAGTTGCCAACAGATTCCTCACGTTGATTAAAGCAGAGATCTCGGCTGGAGTTTGATCCTCCTTCCTCCCTCCCCTCCCCTCCTCGTCCTCTCTTCCCCCCCCTTGGGGTTAGGGTTTCCGTGCAGACGCTGACCGGGACCTGGGACTGGAGTTCCAGTTCCCTTTCCTATCGCTATCCATTTTTGATGAGAGCGTGGCACAGCGCTTTCACCACCTTCCCTCACCGCACCTCCTAAATTATAAATGACTTAAAAAGAGAGCGAGCTTGCCCTCCCTGCTTGTACCAGGGTGGTGGTGGTGATGATGATGATGGTGGAGTAGCTAGTGTTGGAGAATAGCTAACTAAATCTAGAGGCACTCCTAATTAACTACTTTTCCAGGAGCTTATCAGTAGCCAGTGTTGGTAAAGCTACCTACGGCCAAGTAGCTAAGGTACGGTTTTAATATAGTAATCAGCTACACTACGAGCTACAGAAAAAGCTATTTCCATGGATTCTTACTTCTGTCTTGTCTAAAGTGGACTTCATCCTCCGACTCCATCTCGCAGCTGCCAAGAGTGCACTGTGAAGCAATGAGTAGCCTATTACGCGCCACTTCTGCCATTTCGACACCCGTCAGAAGCACCAGCTAGAAAATTGCCGTCTTTGTAAGGAAGGGAAAAATTATACTTTTTCTTTTGTGTAGGTATGTGAACCGTCACTGGTCTGACATTTATTGACATTATTTAACATTGCACAGAGATTGAGCGTAGAATTTTTGGTATTTTGATAGATATTTGCATTAAATTTATTATTCATAAAGATGTCCAAATCATCTACAAATGTTTCAAAAAATTAATAAAATTATATTTTTAATAAAAGTCATTTTAGTAGTGAAACTGGATTGTATGTCACGGACCACCTGCAGTGCTGCTGCGGACCAGCAGGTTGAAAACTCCTGATATATTCGATTGTGGTATTCCACTGCATTAATGCAGAATCGTCCACGTCTGCATCGCAATGCATCAGTTATGTGATTAATTTCAACACTTCTACTTTTGTAGTTTTTCTGCGCTACATAGCTATTTGTAAAAAAAGTAGCTACAACATTTTAAAAGTAAAAGGAAAACAATAGAGTTGCTACTTAAAGTTAGCTACTTCCCAACACTGTCAATAGTGACACTTTTATTTTACATTTATATATTTTTAAAAGTAATTTTGCTTGTAGTAATTTTTTTCTATAGTATCTAAACTAATAGCCTCGATACATTACTGTTTTGAGTCATTAAAATGTTTAGGATTTTAGGATAATAATTTGAACACTCTTATTGCAAAGCCTTTTTCGCGATATACTGCCGTATCGACGTATCAGATGTGATTCCTTTTTTAATATTAAACGAGGTTACATTTTCCCCCTCGTGCCTTCCGTCCGCCGTCCCTCTTGCAGCCTGGGGTGATTCTTCTCTCCAATTGCTCTTTTCCCCCCACCTTCCTCTCTGCCACGCGAAGGAAAGGAAGGAGGGAAGGATGGGGGGCGGAAGGATGAAGCACCAGGGCAAGACTCATCCGAGCGTCAAATTCAGCCAGCAAAGCAGCTTCCAGCTCACGCCAACTCAACTAGGGTTGAGCGATACCGACTCAAAGCAATAATCACGATTAAAATATTCAATCTCCATTACCATTAGTGAACGATAAGTTTGTTTTTAGGATTTTTTAAATCTTTGTAATCTTTGTAAATAATTAACTTATTTAAAAAAATCTGCGACAATTCATTATTATTGCCACCTTTATAACAATTAATGAAATATAAAAAAAAAAATACATTAAATAATTTAACTTTTTTGGTTTAACAGAATGTAATACTTATGCAAAAAAAACTTCAAATGTGTTGGTTTAATAATTTTAAACTATACATTTTCTCACCCCTAAAAAAAGCATAAAACTTACACCAAAAAAAGTGGAATATAAATCAAAACATACAATAAAAACAACAAGAAGGCACATAATTTCATAAGCCATATGCTGGTTGATTTGCATTAGTTTACATATAATTTGACTTAAAATTATCTTTAATTTAGCCTTTTGTTGATTTTTTTCATAATATTTAAACTAATTGCCTTAAAATGTTGTTTTTAAATTTTTGGGTTTTATTAGAATTTATTTTTAATAGTTCATAAGTTCATAAATAATCCAATCAACACTCATATTGCAAAGCCTTTACCACAATTTTTTACCTTTATAATGATATATTGAAACAATATTTTAAAATTTTATTGGTTCATAAATACATTAATATTCCAATCAACACCTGTACTGCAAATCCTTTATCATGATATATTGTATTGATGTATCAGACAAGACTCCCGTTTGCCCTCTTCATAACCTCAGCGTCTCTTTAGCCCCCAAATCCCCCTTTTCCACCAAATTGATTCCCACTCCTCCGTTGGCACGCTGCCTGTCTAACCGCCCCAACCACACACACACGCGAGACAAGAGGAATCTGGGCGTGGGTTCACGCTAGGCCGGGCGCGGCGGGGGGCCGTAATCGCCGCCGATATCCACACAGCCGCAGTCACGAAACCGTACTCTTTCTCGCGCACATGCTAGCCGGCAGACGCACGCGAGCATAGACATGCAGACGGAGACATAGTGCCGGAAAAATCATGCGTCTTCTGTTTGTTAATTTTATATGTTAAAAATAACATTTTAATATTTAAATGTTTTTTTTAAATATTCATTTCCAAAACTAAAAATAAAATAATTAATTTAACTGATTTCCCACACAAAAAAGTAAACTCAAATTCTGTTTTAACATTTATTCTTTTTTTTACATTAAAAATTTCCAAAATGAAACTTTTTTTTGTATAGTTTCTCAAACGAAAAAATAATCATGTTTCATATTTTGCACTCAAATCAAAAAATACACTCCTATTCCATTGTTTTTCATTAAAAACAAAAACCAAATCATCAAAAACTAAATTTAAAAACCAAATTATATGTGGGTGACTTTAATTATCTAAAGTATTTATGAAAAACTAATTACATTTTCTGATTTCCTGTTTTCCATTCAGATTAATACGCTCATATTCCGTTTTTGATCAAATTAAAAAAGGAAACTCTGCAATTCTCACAAAGCCTATATGAAATCACAAAAAGCAACAGAATTTTTACTTGATGTTTTTACTAGGGTTGCATGATATAACAATTATGGGCCGATGCCGATATCTGAAATTTTTCATGTGTATATCTGCTGATGTCCGTAAATGAGGAAGGCAGGGGTGAGCACGTAAAGACAATATATTTTACTCGCCGAAGTTCCAGAATTTTGGCACAAAATTAATGCTGTTACTGACGTTGCTAACACAGCACCAAGTCCAGTAAGTGTGAAAGCAGAGTGGAGTGAAGGCGGAGCATTTCAAGCGTAGTGTACAACATTTTAAGAAAAAGTAACTTCCCGCCCTATGTAGTGTACCAAGTCAAATAGGGCGCGTGTAACACTCCACCCCACTCCACTACCTAGTGTGTAGAGAGTCGTTAAGCTACATCCCTGGCTATTTCTATCTATATTTATAGATGCATACTACCACATAGAAAAGTATGAAAAGAGCGCCTTACCTACAATACTATTAAGTGCGGCAGTATGCAGATCGGGACACAGCCCATGTGCGAGCAAACTCGTTATATAATTATATAATTATAATCGTCATTATAATTCTTGCGTGTGCAGGCAGAGTTGAGCGCGTAAAGACAATATATTTCGCTTGCGAAGGTTCCACTGCGTGCTCAGAGTTTTGGCACCATACATTTTAAGACAGAAGGCACATATAAAATCCCACCTTGAACTTTGGACATGTCTGACACAATAAATGCGTCGTAAAATATCGACTGGAAAAATCAGTCCGATATCGATGACGTTAAAAAGGCATTTATCGTCTGATTTCATTATGATTCCGATATTACCGTGCATCCCTAACTTGTATTCCTGACCTCAGCCAGATCATTGTAACGATGTAGATCGATGTATCGTTAAACCCCTACTGCTCTTTTTGAGTGTCCTCACAAATACCTCAAACACACACACACACACTGGTTTTTACGTCTTTGTGGGCTCCAGAGGTCATACCCATGTCACACGTGCATTATGCATGCGTGACTAACAAGCTTTTTCCACACTTACGAGCTTAATCTGACCCTGAAATGACCTCAGCGGCCAGAACGAAACCGCTTGACGATGTTAAGTTACACAACCAAACGTGTAGATGTTTGTAGAAATGATTTTTTGTTTGTTGCAGCCTTTCTTTCTGTTCCACACAATGTCTGTCTGTGTGTTTGATGTTTTATTATGCAGTCATGCGTTCAGGAAGCTCAGAGGCTGCTAAACAGGGCTTACACACACACACACTCAGGGTGATACT
The DNA here is from genome assembly GCA_032718565.1 of Distichodus sexfasciatus. NCBI lineage: Eukaryota > Metazoa > Chordata > Actinopteri > Characiformes > Distichodontidae > Distichodus > Distichodus sexfasciatus. Next base: position 4,898 of record JAVGVS010001301.1, read on the forward strand.
TATGTCACACATGTATTATATATGGCAGAATTACAAGCATTTTCTGAACCTCAAACTAAGTCTTAGTTTAAATATTGAATGTATATATGTACAGTGTTGCGTCGGTTCTCGAACCGCTAAGAGTGCAAACATTTTGGAGTACAAACGAAATCTTGGGAGACGAACCGCAGAGCGGTAACTTGCAGAGCGTAATATTTCTGAAAGAAGTCGATACAAATTTGTCACTCAAATAGTATTTTTGCTCTTAATAGTCAAAATTCGACCAAACATTAGTTTTGTTTGAAATTGTCAAAATTACATAATTTATTTTGTACCAGCTGAAAAAGAACAACCTTTCACGTGTAGAACCATCAAATTGTTGGTGTATTTTGTGGGGGCGAAAATTTTTTACATTCATTCTTTTCAGAAAAATTTACAAAAGTTGGCCAATTTTTAAAATTCTTTCACATCATAATCATTATTGTATCGTCCATCTTAAAGGCTTAGCTACAGTGTCTTGCGAAATGACGAACTGCCAGACAAAAATACCTAAAAATATAAATATTTTGAAATTTTGTGAAGAATTGTAGCTACAAGTTTAAGGTGTGGTTAGTTATATATATTTTTTTCAGTAAACATATTTTTTCTATAATAATTTTTTATATAAACATATTTTTGCTTTATATTCATTGTAGGTTTCTAAACCTGCAACTAAACCCTAAATCTAACCCTAAAATATTTCATAGGATTCAGAAATATTTAGTTTCACCTTCAAGTTTTGAGGTTTTTAGCTACACTTTAAGTTTTTCATGCAATATAATAATCACTTTATTGCATTCTTGAAAATCAGTTAACTTAACGGTTAACAAAATCATTTATATATGTATATATTTGATTTATATTAGTTTTAGGTTTCTAAACCTACATCTGAACCCTAAATCTAACCCTAAAGTAAATTATAGGATTCAGAAATATTTTGTTTCACCTTTAAGTTTAGATTTTTTAGCTACTCTTTTAATTGTTTTGGGAAATCTAATAATCACTTTGTTGCAGTTTTGAAAATTGGCCGGTGGATGCCAAAATTATGGGCAAAGTTCATTTTCTGATATTTTTACAATAAAGGTTTGTAAGCTTTATATTGGTTTTTGGATTCTAACCCTAAAAGTAAATCCTAATTTCCAACCTTTAAGTTTATCTTTAGAAAGAAACTTTTTTTGCTTTTTAGTTTTTATTATTTTAGACTTTTATTTTTCTCAAAATTCAGATAAAAGCAGAACTCTAGCATAAGAAAATACAACATACACTTGCGATTTTATCATCAATTAAATTTCACAAATGCTGCATATGGCTTTGTTTATGTATATATAAGATTAAAATGTTCATATAAATAAATCAGATTTTCTAAGCTGGACCCCCGATGTTAATGCATTAACACACACACTCACACACTTTTAGGTTTCCACTCAACAGCGTCTGCCATTTTCAGGTGCATCGAGCGTCCCGAATTTTCAGCTAGCCCTGATATGGTGAGTCCCGCCGCAGTCTTTTCGGCCCCCTCGCGTGACGGTCCGAGCCAGATGGGGGTTGGCGGGGGAGGGCGTGTGTAATTTTTGGGAGGTATTTGGGGTTGCGTGCATGTGACAGTGACCCAGTTTCTGTGGGCGGATTTGATGGAAGCAGACGTGGAGGGGAGGTGTGTGTGTGCGTGTGTGTGTGTGTTGGGGTTAAGAGCGGGTGGTGGGGGGTCGTCGGGGGGCTTTTAGGCGCTTTTGTCTATATCGCTCCCCGCCTGAAGTAAAGGAGATGGCGTGTGGCGATTATGACAAACATCCTCTAAATTAATGATGTCTTTTCCCCCTCGTGGACTGACTCCGTCACTCGCCTTCAGCAGCTTCCTCTTTAGAATTTTGGAAAGAGTCGAGTCTGGGGGGTTTATAAAGATGGGATTTAACACAACTTGACGTCGCGCTAAATGCATAGAAATGGTAACGAGTTACATACGTTTATTAAAGGCTGTTTATTAAAGGAAATATAAGGTTACAATTAGAGATGGGCCGATACCACTTTTTTATGTCCGATACTGATACCGATATTGTAAATTTGGATATCTGCCGATACTGATACAAAGCCGATACAGTCACAGTTTTTTTTAAACATAAAATAATGCTTTAAAATGTCTGAATACATGACTGAGATTATTGTTATGCTTTATGAAATGCTTGATTTAAATGCTGTTTTCCTACTAAAACAATGTAATAATTACACACACATGTATATGCTAAATTATTTGTTCTCAAAAATTGTTCGTTTAGACGTATAAATGTCTTCTTACTTATTGATTACACTATAACATTATAAAATTGAAAAAAATTTGATCAATTGAAAATGAAATACTGAAGTTTGTCATTTTGAACCAATTTGGCCTATAAAATGAGCTGCTTTTGCAGAGAACTACATTTCCCACGATCCTCCGCGCGGAGCCATGTCACAATGAAGCAATGGGCGCGCGTTCCAGAATAAACGATGGAAAATCTCTGGGAAAATCTAAATAACCGGCAGAATTGTGAGTAGAACGCTGATTGTTGTGGTTATTTATCAGCTAAAATATGGCTTGTGTCTGTAATAAAGCGTCCATGTGAAATACAAGCGGAGCTGCTCTAGCGAGTAAAATGAATTAAACCAAACGTCGATTCTAGAGAAATTCCCTCAACCATTTTTGTAATAGAATTATTGGAGTTATTGGAACAACGGTTTCAGCTCTACTTTACCGCAGTGCCACTTCCCATGCAGAGCGAATTGAGTGTACACGCTGCAGTTTGAGCGGGTTATCGGACCGATACCCATCCACATATCGGATCGGCTACATCTCTAGTTACAAATAAAACTTTGTCATTAAAAACATTAAACCTCTTTTAGTGCCAGTTTCCCAGTCTGAGATTAAGACTAGTCCTAGACTAACTTTGACTCTTGCTGGTAAATCTCCATTAATATTGCAACTTAGTCCAAGACTAGGCTTTAATCCATGTTCAGGAAACCAGCCCTTAGGGGTTTGTGTGTGTGTGTGTGTGTGTGTGTGTGTGAGTGTGTGAGTGAGTGAGTGAGTGTGCGCGCGTGTGTGTGTGTGTGAGAGTGAGTGAGTGAGTGTGCGCGCATGTGTGTGTGTGTGTGTGTGAGAGTAGTAAGTGGATGTGTCAGAGGCCGGGGGTCGTGTCTGTCACGGGAATGCCTGCCTCTCTTACTGGTGGCGCACACACACACCCACACACACACACACACTCCCAATGGGGCTGGCATGTGCGTGTGATGTGCGTGTGATGTGTGTGTGTGTTTGTGTGAGAGAGAGAGTGGGAACTGGGCGGGTTGGAGATTTCAGTTTTCGTGCAAATATCCACACGCCTCCCGGAGGCAGAGGATCAGTGTGTGTGTGTGTGTGTGTTTATGTGTGTGTGTGTGTATTTGTGTGTGTGTGTATTTGTGTGTGTGTGTGTGTGTGTGTGTGTGTGTGTGTGTGTGTGTGTGTAAGAGAGAGAGGGAGAGAGAGAGAGCACAGACGGACTATTATTGAAAGAGGGTCAGACTCACAGCGTTGTTAAAGAGACGTGTGGAATCTTTCTCTTCTTCAAATACACTCTTTCTTTCTGTCCTTTTGTGATCCCTCGTCATTCTCTCACTCTTTTGCTCTGCGCCCCTTTTCTTTCACTCTTTCTGTCTTCTCTCTCTCTCATACACTTTTCCCTTCATTTCTCTCTCTCCCTCCCTCTCTTCCTCATGCTCTCTCTCTCTTTCTCTTCCTCATGCTCTCTGTCTCTCTCTCTCTCTCTCATTCCGTCTCTCTTCCTCATGCTCTCTCTCTCTTTCTCTTCCTCATGCTCTCTCTCTCTCTCTCTCTCTCTCTCTCTTTCACTCCTTACTTTATTTCTCTCTCTCTCTCCCTCCCTCTTTCTCTCTCCCACTCTTCTCCTTCTTTCTCTTTTCCATCTCTCTCTCTCTCTCTCTCTCTCTTCCTCGTTCTCTCTCTCTTTCTCTCTCTCTCACTCTTCCTCATTCTCTCTCTCTCTTTCTCTCTTTGTTTCTCTACCTCATTCTCTCTCTTTCTCTTCCTCATGCTCTCTCTCTTTCTCTCACACTCTCTCCCTCGTTTTCTCGCTCTTGCTTTCTCTCTTTTTCTCTCTGTCTCTTTTTCTCTTCCTCTGTCTCTCTCTTTCTCTCTCTCAACCTCTACACACCCTCTCAGACATGCTAAATAGACACACACAGAATCTGTTTGTTAGACACTCCCTCCCTCCCTCCCTCCCTCCCTCCTTCCTTCCCTCCTTCCTTCCCTCCTTCCTTATTCTTATATGAAGTGTGTGTATTTGATGCGTGTACATGTGATTGTGTGTTTGTGTGTGTGTGTGTAGATGGAGAGCGCGGAGACTTCGTGTCGCTACTGCGGCGTCAGCTACCTGATCCTGCACGAGTTCCAGCGTCTGCAGGAGCGAGTGATGCGGCTGGAGGAGGAGCTGGAGGAGAGCAGGAGCAGCGTGGAGAGGGAGAAGCTGATCCGAGAGCAGCTGGAGGAGCTACGAGTAGCACAGCGCCACCACCAGGACAGGTGAGGAGCACACACACCCACACACACACACACACACACTCTCACTCCTCTCAAACCACCACTACCGCTGCTGCTTTACTGCCAGTTGTAACCCACCAGGTAGGCCGTTAGGCAGCGTCTGATCATTCTACGCGTCGTATCTTCTTTGATTTCACTTGAGATGTTATTAAGTGACGATTTGTGACCATGAACACGCCACACACTGCACCACAACCAAATGTGACCTCTGCATTTGACCCATCCCTGAAGGAGCAGTGGGCAGCTGACATGGGCGGCGCCCGGGGACCCGTGCTTGGGTACAGAGCCTTGCTCATGAGTACCTCAGTAGTACCTTTACCGGTCCGGGTCTTGAGCCGACGACCTTCCGTTAGACTAGCGACTGCCCCATTCTTAGGGTTAGGGTTGAATTTTCATTTTAAAAGGGTAATTGTTCAGCGCTTAGTGACCTCTGTCCGGTAAAAAGCGCTTTGATAAAGAAGATGTGTTTACTTACTACTTACTGTAGTAGGGCTGTAACGATACGTCGATCTACGTTGATACAGCGCACTGTGCTTCCTACACAGTACGTGTGGAATTTTGAGTCATTTCCAGGTCTTGAAAAATAAGTTTGAGAAACGGAAAAAGAAATGTTTGTGTTTCCAGAATTTAGCTGCTACGTTGTCAGCTTAAAAAGATTCATTATCTGAACTGTTTAATCCCAGTCAGGGTTCCAGATAATCTCTGGTCCATAATAATCATCATCATCATCATCATCATCATGAAATAAAATTAAATAGTAATGTTGTTATTAATCATTTGATGCATTTTTATCTTAATCTGAAAAATGCCCGATTGTTAAATATATACTTTTTTACATTGTGTAATTGATCTAAATAGTGGATTATCATCTTAATGAAGATTATTATAATTATGACGGATTATTAATGTTGATATTTATTACAACATATAAACTCCTGTTTTGTGTTTTACATTTGAATCTTGTGCTGCTTAACTTTTTGGCACTAAAAGGTCTCTGTGTCCTCATTAACTGAAATAGAATGGAACGTCCCACACACACACACACACACACACACACACACACAACACGGCACAATACACACCTGCATCTGCACTAGTGCGTGCACACACAGACACACAGACAGACAGACAGACCTCAGTGGAGGCAGAATTTACCAGAAGCTAAGCTCAAGCCGTCAACAGAGAGGCGTTTGCTCCACGTCTGGGTTTATGTGTGTGTGTGTGTTTGTGTCTGAGTGTGTGTGTGTTTGTGTGGTTTACATGTGACTGATTAGTGTGTGTTTGTGTCTGAGTGTGTGTGTGTGTGTGTGTGTCTTACCTTTGTAGGTGAGAAAGGTTTCTGGCCACGAGTGTATCCTGTGTGTGTGTGTGTGTGTGTGTGTGTGTGTGTGTGAGAAAGTGTGTTTCTGACCAAGACCTATGGTGTGTTTCCATCTTATTTTCCATGTCTGAGTGTGTGTGTGGTTTACATGAGATTGATGTGTGTGTGTGTGTGTTTGTCTTACTTTTGTAAGTGAGAGAGCTTTCTGGTCATGAACGTGTCCCGTGTGTGTATGTGTGTGTGAGAAAGTGTGTTTCTGACCCAGACCTATTGTGTGTTTCCATCTTATTTTGCATGTCTGAGTGTGTGTGTGTGTGTCAGTGGATTTAAGTGTGTTGAGAGAGAGAGCGAGAGATGGAGAAACGGAGGAAGAAATAGAGAGAAAGAAGAAAACGGAGTGGAACCCCGTGTAGACGTTTAGCACCAGCTTTCACACTGTTCAAACTGTCCTGTCAAACAGCTCATTTACATCCTCTGGATTTTCCACCGCTCAAAAACATCACACACACGCACATACTCACACAACCCCAACAAGTGCGTGTGTGTGTGTGTGTGTGTGTGTGGTGGGGCCGGGTATTTCTGGCATTGTGGGGACCATTTTGTCCCCTAAAATCACTTTTATCTTTTTTTTGGGCTTTGTGGGGACATTTGAGAGGTCCCCATGAGGAAAAATAACTTAATAGAAAATGTGCTTGTTTTATTTGAGAAACTAAAAGAGGTAAAAGATGTGCTTTTGGTTACTGAGGTTAAGGTTAGGGTTAGCATTAGGTGTAGGTGTAAAATTATAGACATCTAGTCATTATGGGAGTCTCTGGAAAAACCTCACAAAGATATTAATACAAGACTGTGTGTGTGTTTGCGTGCAATGCTAGGCCACTCACCGTTGAAAGGGTGGAACGTTTTCCCCCTCCTGCTGGGAGTTAAACCACATCGAGTGTGTGTGCGCGTGCGCGTGCTGTGTGTGTGTTTGAAGTTGGTGTGTACCGGACGCTCAGAAACATGTCGGCAACAAACAGGTTAAAAGGAAAAAAAATAAAGAGCAGCAGGGCGCTTGGTTTCGCTGCCGCGCCGCTCGCAGGTTTCGCTTTGACTGGGCGACCTGCTGGTGAACTCTGCTGATGCGTCCGCGCCGAGACAGAACGAGAGACGGAGAGAGAGAGAGAACGAAAGCGAGACGGAGAGGTGCCTGATTCGCGGGGGTCTGCGGCGTCTTGGGGAACGGGATATGTGAGAAGATTAAAGAAGAAAAAATCTGGTCCTTCAGCAGGATTTAAGATTTCAGTGAGCGATTATTTGAAAGAAATATTGTTACACAATCTATAATTAGGGTTAGTCCTAGTTTTAGGCCAGGCTTTGGAACTTAGTTTGGTCCTCATTACACACTTTTGGACCATGGCTTTTTAGAAACTAAGCCAAATTTAGTAACTAGACCATACATTTTAGGCCAGACTTAAAGTAGTAACAGAATTTATGCCAGGCTTAATATGGTGAAATCACAGTTTAGTCCTAGTCCAGGCTTTGGAACTTAATATGATCATTGTCCTCGTAACACAGTTTTGGGCCATGGTTTTATAGAAAACTATGCAGGATGTCTGGTCATTAGCTTCAGGCCAGACTTAGAAACAGAATTTAGGCCAGTCTTAGAACGGTGAAATGTATGATTTATCAGAGTTTAATTCTAATTTTAGGACAGGCTAAGACCGTCGTTACTCAGTTTTGGGCCTAAGTAACCGTTCTAGGTCAGACTTATTTATCAGTTTTAGGCCAGACTTAGTAACAGTTCTAGGCCAAGCATAGTAACAATTTACGTCAGTCTTAATAACAGTTCTATTCAAGGTCTGAGTAACAGTTTTAAGCCAGGCTTTGAAACAGTGCTTTAGGCCAGGCTTATTAAGAGTGTAAAAAGCTGTGTTTGGGCTAGGCTTAGTAAGTTTTAACTGCTTCGGGTCAGGCTTAATAATGCTCATTAACAATTTTGGGCTGGGCATAAGTTACAGTTTATGCCAGGCTTAGTAACAATTCCAGACTTAATAACAATACTAAGCCAGGCTTAGTAACAGTGTTGTTCCAGGCTTAGTAGCAGGTCTAGGTCAGGCTTAACTAACTGTTAAGGCCCCATTTGTACAGTATCAGTGTCTGAGTGTGTTTATTCATTTATTTGTGTACCGTCTGTGTGTGTTTGCAAATGCATGTGCATATCTGTGCATGTCTGAGTGTGTGTGTTTGCGTGTGTGTGTGTGCGCATACATTTGGTTGTGTGCGTGTCTGTTTGCATGCGTGTGATTTTTGCGTGGTTGTTTTCATGTTGACGCACACAAAGGCGTGTGAATGTAGGAGCCTGTTTGCAAGAGCGGATATATGTGTGTGTGTGTGTGCTCTTGTGTCTGTGTGTGTGTGTGTGTAGTGATGTAGCTGCTGATGGTACCAGTGTAGATGTGGCAGTGGTTTCTCACTTCCGTATCGGCCATCTACAAGACGTGGGAAACTTTGAGTCTCAGTCTGCCAGGCACGCAACTGTACCGGCTAAGAGTGTGTGTGTGTGAGAGTGTGTGTGTGTGAGAGTGTGTGTGTGTGAGAGTGTGTGAGGTTGCGCAAAATTGAGTGTTTTTTGCAGAGCAGTTTCTTTCATCTTCTGGATTCTTGGCGTGAACGTTTTTAGTTTAATATATTTATTAATGTCGCATATAAGCTTCCGTGTGTGTGTGTGTGTGTGTGTGCGCGCGTTTCAGGTTGCGTGTGTCAGGATTTTTGTGAAGATTGCAGATGTGGTGTGACTGAATGATGAACTGACGCACACACACAGACCCACCCGCACACACACACACACACACACACACACACACTAAGACACACACAATTCGTTTGTGGTTTTTAAAGGAAGTGGAAGTGGGCAGAACGTGGGTGCTCTGTTGTTCTCCACACGATTATCACGAATATCACACACACACACACACACAAACAGACACACAGAAGGGAGTTAATATTTCTCTTTGGGAAGCAATGCAGGAAGTAGACAGTGTCTTTCCCTCAGTGACACACACACACACACACACACACACTCCTATACACATGGTGCATCACATTCATTACCTCTGTATTAGCTTTAGGTGGTGTGTATGTGTATGAGTGTTTATTTGTTGTGCGAGTGTGTGTATATATGAATATGTATGTACTGTATATGTCAATGTGTGTGTACTTGCATTGTGTGTGAGTGTGCATACATGCACACTGTGAGTGTGTGTGCGTGCATTCATATTGTGAGTGAATGTATTTTATGTGTGTGTGTGTAAGGTGTATGTTTGATGTGTAAATGTATTTTGTGTGTGTGCGTGTGTGTGTGTGTGTAAGGTGTATATTTGATGTGTAAATGCATATTGATTGTGTGTGTGGGTGTATGTGCATGCGTTTTCTGTGTGTATGTGTTTCGTATATGAGTGTGTGGACATGCATACATGCAAGTTAAGTGTGTGTGTGTGTGTATGAGTGTCTGAGTGTGTATGTGTATATATGTGTGTGTGTGTTTGTATGACTGTCTGAGTGTGTATGTGTAAATGTGTGTGTTTGTGTGTGTGTGTATGAGTGTGTGGGTGTGCAATCATATTGACTGTGTTTGTGTATGATTGTCTGTGTGTGAATAAATGTGTGTGTGTGTGTGTGTTTGTGCGTGTGTCTGGGTCTGTGTCTGTGTGTGTGTGTGTTTGTGCGTGTGCCTGTGTCTGTGTGTGTGTGTGTGTGTGTGTGTGTTTGTGCGTGTGTCTGTGTGTGTGTGTGTGTGTGTTTGTGCGTGTGTCTGTGTCTGTGTGTGTGTGTGTGTGTGTGTGTGTGATCAGGAACATATAAAGAGATGAACCCAAGATGCCACTGTCTGGTGGTGTAAATTTCTGGAACATTCAGAATCACACCAGATGTCATGCGATTTTCATGCTTGTGTGTGTGTGTGTGTATGTGTGTGTGTGAGAGGGTGTGTGTGAGAGAGAGAGTGTGTGTGTGAGAGAGAGAGTGTGTGTGTGTGATGGCTTTTTTGTGGTGTCTGGAGCAGCTGGTGGTTGAAGCCTTTGCGTGCTCAGCACACCCTGAGGTCAGAAACAACCACGTTTGTGTGTGTGTGCATGTGTGTGTGTGTGTGTGTGTGTGTGTGCACATGTGTGTGTGCACATGTGTGTGTATACATGTGGGTGGGTGGGTGTGTGTCTGCCCCCTGTCCCCCCACCTCTGGGTTTAAGTGAACCTCTCCATCAGCTCAATTTCACATCTCGGGGCATGAAGAGGGTCTCTTGCCTCCCCCTCGCTGATGGATGATGATGATGATGAAGATGGTTAAGACTCAGTTTAAACTCGGTTTCAGCTTGGTTCTAGAAGAGATGATGCAGTTTCAAAAAATCTGCATCTGTCATATTGTCGTACAGTGTATAATTACAGTGAAATCTCTGCTTTATCACAGCTTAATCCTAGTTTTAAGTCAGGCTTTGGAACTTAGTTTGGTCAAGGTCGTCAAAACAAACGGGGGTTGGTTTTGTAGATGTCGTGCCACATACTGGAACCGTTTGACCCTAAATTTTAGACCAGGCTTGTCAAGAGTTTAAGAAGCTGTTTTGGGCTAGGGTTAGTAAGTTTTAAGAGTTTTAGGTGAGCCTTAATAATGCTTTATGACAGTTTTGGGCCAGGCTTAGTAATAGTTCTAGGATTGGCTTAGTTAACAGATTTAGGCAAGACGTAGTGACAGTTCTAGGCCAGGCATCGTAACAATTTAACCCAGGCTTAGCAACAGTTCTAGGTAAGGCTTAACTAACCGTTTTAAGACTTAAATTACAGTTTAAGCCATGCTTAGTGATGATTTAAAGCAGGCTTAGTAAAAATTCTAGACCTGGCTTAGTAACAATTCTTGGCCACGCTTAGAACAGTTTTATGCCAGGCTTAGTAACAGTTCTAGCTTAGACTTAAGCAGCAGTTTTGGACCAAGCTTAGGAACTGTTCTGTCCAGGTTTAGTAACCGTTCTAGGCCAGATATTATAACAGTTTCAGATCTGACTTAGTAACAATTTAAGCCAGTCTTAGTAACACATCTACGCCAGGCCTAAGTAACAGTTTTAAGCCAGACATTGAAACATTACTTTAGGCCATGCCTGAGTAACAGTTTTAAGGCAGGTTTAGAATGAGTACTTAAGGCCTGGTTGGGTAACAGGTTTAGACTGGGCTTAGTAACAGGGCTTTAGAGCAAGTGTTTTTCCTGATTATGAAGCAGTTTTAGGAGCTTTGTTGAAAGTGCTTTCTGTGAGGTTTTTATCTGCATTTTAAGTCAGGCCTAACATTGCTTTGACAGTGTTTTAGATCAGGCTTTAGAACATTTTCCCGGCTCAGATTTGTCAGTGTTTTTGTGTTGAGATTTAGGCTGCAGTTTGTGAAGTTGCTTCAGTTTTAATGATGTGTTTGTGTTTTATGGTGATGGTTGTGTAGGACTGGTTTTTTAAAAATTGATTTCAGGATCTGTAATTTGAGCGCTGAATGCAGCGGTCTGGAATTTTATCTGCCCTGGGTGTGTGTGTGTGTGTGTGTGTGTGTTTCTGTTTTCCACAGAAGAAAACACACCCTCTTTTTGACCCGTAGCGCATTAAACATTCCAACTTTTCTGCATCTCCAGCCTTTCAGCCTGCTGAGCATTATGACTTCATGATGCTAGATTCTGTCACACACACACACACACACACTCACACTTACACTGAGCCTTAAAATAAATGTTTTCTCTCACTTTTATCTAATGTGGGCACTTTGATGTTTAGGCTGTTCTAACATCAGTAAACACAGGACATACACGTTTTACACACACACACACACACACACTTTTTAAAGAATATGATCATTACGGGGACTGAGATTTCAAGTTGAGCTTGAATTTAATTTGGGGTTTTTATGTCCACATAATGACACATGTCCCCACTTTATTGGTGTGTAATCAGGTCCAAGTCCCCATTATGTGGGTCTACACACACACACACGTTTAAGGATTTGAGCATGATGGGGACTCGTTTTAAAAGGGGGGGAATCTGAAGAAATAGGTGTGTTGCAGTGATTAACTTTATGAACCTTTGTAGAGTTTTACGTCCTCACAATCACACAGGTCCCCACTTTTACCGGTGTGCAATCAGGTCGAAGTCCCCGTATTGGGAGGTTTACAAACACAAACACACACACACTGAAATGTGCACAATTAATCCCTCTTTGTCTAATAATTGTATTGTTTTTTTTGGCTTGTGTCGTCATGCAAATTGTCGTGTCATATCTGGTTCGGAGCATCATGCTGGGACTTGACAGCTGTAATTGGGGCCAAGGATGATGTGATGACAGAAGTGTGTGTGTGTGTGTGTGTGTGTTTTATGAGCCATATTCTGAATACTAAAAAAGCACATTTGGGGGCCAATTACTTGGAGGAAGCTGAGTGTGGTAATTAGATAACGCTGTTATTTTCCTGTCGTCTTCTCGTTACCGTTAGCAACCGAGCAAACAGCAGACGACTGGGCAGTCGTGTAAGTGTGTGTGTGTGTGTGTTTGTGTGTGTGTGGTGCTGGGTAACAACAAAGTCATCTTTGCTCCTGCAAACTCAGCACTGCTCGATGCCTCAGCAGAGATATCATGTTTCTCAGGGAAAAGGTTGTTAAAGCAGAACACACACACTGATACACTCACAAACACCACACACACACGTCTGACAAGCACATTGTATACACACAAGCTGGAAATCTGATCACCATGGAAAGTTAATTGAACGCGCTCATGCACACAAGCCCATTGATACACACACACACACACACAGTGGCACAACACACACAACATATTTTGTACACACGCACAGACTGGACATGCCATGGAAACAACAGCTTTCATATGGAAAGTGACAGTCATAAATTGAACACACACACACACGCACACACACACCGACACAAGAAAACACACACCCACAACATGCACCTAAATCTCACACACCCATTCACACACGCAGTAACACAACACAAAGCCTCAGCAAAATACACAAACACAACATGCAACAACAACACACACACTCACCCTAACTTACTCACAACACACAAATACATTCTAAACACACACATGCTGAACATGTGATCACAGGACTCACCTAGACTGGAACACACACACTTATAAACACTCCACACCCACACACACGCACATGCTGAATATGTGATCAAAGGCCATAACACACACACACACACACACACAGATACAGACTCACTCTCACACGCAAATACATGCTGCACACACACACACACACACAGATGCTGAACATGAGGTCATAGGCTACACTTCGAGTCCAACACACACATGCAACATAAATACACTCTATATACACACACACATGCTGAACATGTGATCATAGACAACACTTTTGTGAACGTACACACCTTTATAAACACACACTTTTGTGAACGCACACACCCTTATAAACACACACACACACAGGTATTAGAGATAAATGTGGGAGTGTTGACTTTATCAGCTGCTACCATTACACATTCGACCTGTGTGTTTGTGTGAGTTTGTGTGTGTGTGTGTGTGTGAGCTGCACTTTTTTGCATGCGGATTTTATTGTGTTTGTGTAGCACCGTAGTACACTCTACAATGTGAGATTCTTTATCTCCTGTTTGTCAGACAAATATTCTGTATGTGTAGAGACACACACACATACACATACACACTGGACTCATAAAAAGCTGTGTGAGCAGCAAGCTCCGGGGAGGGGAAGTATGTCTTTGCATGTGTGGAACTTTCCCAATTTGACTAAAATGACACAGCAGGGCAAGCACGTGTCCCTGAACCAGAGTGTGTGTGAGTGACTGTCCCTTTAACATCCCTTTAACCATGCAAAATGTCAGGTATAAGATTTTCCATGATTTTAAAAGTAAAAATAGTTATTCCAACTCCAGTGTATCTTGTAAAATAATTTTGTTTTAATTTAATTGATTTTAATTAATTGCACATTAATAAGTGGAAAGTGGTGCCCCATAAGCGTCTACTGAAGCATGTGTCCCCATATACCATAGTTACCAGTGTGTGTGTGTGTGTGTGTGTGTGTGGTTTTCTGTCATTTGCGTGTTTGTTACTATCTCATCTTTTCATGTTTTTGCGATGTTTGGTTACCATGAGCGATGCCATAGCGATGCTACGGTCAACTAAATAACAAGGAAACAGGGTTTAAATTCCCTCTCTGTCTGACATACACCCACCCACACACACACACACACACACACAAACACAACCCTTCTCACATTCCCATCGTTGCGACCTTTTGATTTTCGCGAGTCAGTCCCAGTCTAATTTTCACATTAGCTAGTAATTCGCTCATCGTTCTGAAGTGCTGTAATTGGATTGACTAATGACTTTGCTTGCAATTAGCACAAATTACTCCTGCTGCTAATCACACCGGGCTCTTAACTGTAATTAAAAAGTTTGCTCATCAGTATTTTAAAACGCAAGGCGGGAGGCTAAAGGGGGGCAGCTCGGGAAACATTCAAACTTTATGCAAATTTTCCGCTAATGCTATCGATCAGCCGGAACCAAACTCTCCTGCATCTTTCGTTTCGCATCACAGCGTTGACGCCGACGTTTAAGCTGCAGACCTTGGAATTAGCATCATGCAAACAGGAGATGCTAATACGGCGGTCGCGAGGCGACATTACTAGCCGGCTAACATCAGCTTTTTAGCTTTGACGTTAGCCGTTTGACGTTTGAGCTTTCCAAAAACATTAGATTTTGAAATTCATCTTTAACATTTTTAACATATTAATAACTTAAAAATGGAAAACATGCACTCATTCCATTTTAGATTTTTATTGAATACAAGTGGCATTAGGCAAAAGATAGTGTGAAAATCTAAGATGAAGAAGAGTAAACATCTTTTTGCCAAGGAACAAAATGAAAAATTTGCATCCCTTCAGCTTAACAAATTTAAAAAAAAAATAGAAAAAAAAAATTGTTTTCCGATTCCCATTTTGCTAGAAAATGCAGACTAATAATCCAATTTAGATTTTCATAAAAATAAGTGACAAAGTGGTTTTCATGAGAAAAAGTGGTGAAATTTATGTAGTTTTTCCAAAACCTACTTTTAAAAAAATGAATACCGAGCAGTTTTCCAGTTTCCCATTTTGAGCCAAACTGCAAACTGGAAAATGTGCCTTGTATTCCATTTTATTTTATTATCGAAAACTGTGTGTGTGTGGTGTGGGGCATGGTTTTATGCATCGTGGGGACTTTTTGTCCCCTAAAATCACTTTTATTCATTTTTGTATGGCTTTGTGGGGACACTGGAGAGGTCCCCATCAGGAAAAATGACTTTATAGAAAATGTAGATGTTTTATTTGAGAAACTAAAAGAGGTAAAAGATGTGAATTTGGTTACTGAAGTTAGCGTTAGGGTTAGCTGTAGAATGATATACATCTAATCATTATGGGAGTCTATGGAATGTGCCCACAAATACAGCTTTACAAGTTTGTGTATGTGTGTGTGTGTGTGTGTGTGTGTGTGTGTGTGTGTGTGTATGTACGTATGTATGTATGTGTGTGTGAGTGGTTTGAGTACTGGCCGTACCAGACGTAACACACACTCTTGTTTCTTTTTTATTACAGCCGGGTGTTCCGTCTCGTTCCTTTGAGACCTTTACACACTTCACATTTATGCTGCATCCCGGCTCCGGTACAGGCCGTTCCGGTCAGAATCTGGCGTTCCTGGATGCTCAGAACGGTCCTGATGGAGCCCGGGGTTGACCACACACACACACATTTCGGGGTCCCGCAGGACAGAATCAGAGCAGATTAGAGGAGTTTGGATCGATGTCAGTACACACAGAGCTACTACGAGGAGTTTAAATCGGGAATTACAAATCAATTCTTTTTGGTTTTGGTTTGTTCTTATTGAGGGTTAAAAGAATTAAAATCAATAGTTTAATGAAGTGTCATTAATTATTTCAAATTAATTACAAAGTTAACTTAAAATTGAAATACAAACTTAATTTATTAAATTAGTCATGAATGAGCTAAATTGGTAAATAAAATGGTTTAATTGTGTCGTATAATTATATCACTTGTTTCACAAATTAATTTTAATTTCTTTTTTGGCACTTTTATCTCAATACGTTCTGAGCAGAACTTCCAAATACAATATTTTTACATTCCATTCTGGCATTGTGAGGCTCTCTCTGGTAATTTGTGAGCCAAACAGAACAATAAATTCCCTTCTTTATTACACACACACTGTCTCTCTCTCTTACACACACTTTCTCTCTTTCACACTATCTTTTCTTTCTCACACACACTCTCACACACAGATTCTGACACACACACACTCTCTCTCTCTCTCTCTCACACACACACACATTCTCATATACACCGACACACATTCTGACACACATACACACTCTCTCTCTCTCCCTCTCTCTCTCACACACACACACACACTGCTCCCCCGGGGCTTCGTGTTTCCCTTCATCTGGCCGTCTGACCGCTGGGGACAGATGGGTGAGAGCAGCTCAGACGCTCACTATATACACACACACATTTACACACACAGATAGAAACATGCAGACACGCATGTCCACTTACTCACACACGCATGCACACGCTCACACACACACTTTCCCCTCGCAGTCACGCAACGACTTAAGCTGCAGAGCCGGGATATCCATTCAGAGGTGGACACACACACACACATGGACAGTGACGGATTAGGGAAGAGTGTAGATTTAGTGCCGAACACACGCACAGGCTCACACACACACCAGAGGTCAAGAGGTAATGTTTAGGGTTGTAACAATACATCAGTCTACATCGTTACGTCGATTCAACGATCAACAAGCATCTAACATTGGTCCAAAATGGGATCAGGTAGTAGGGCTGTGATGAGACACTCACGAGAACGGGACGATACATGACACTGCGTTAACGAGAACGAGACCAGCCAAGATTTTAACACTATTTTAACGAAAACTTCAATGATGAAACGTGCGACTGGAAAAAATCCTTTTATTTGACTGAAAGACATAAAAAGTCAACTGCAAAAAAGTGGACTTAGTGCATCAACTGAAATCAACAAAAAATGAAAGAAAGAAGTAAGGATAGATAAAAAGGAGAGAGGAGATAAAAGGGAAAGAAAGGAGACAGAGAAAAGAAAATGAGAGAGTGTGTTAGAAAATCAAGAGGGAGTGAGAGAAAGAGCGAGATAGGAAAATATGATGGAAGAAATAAAAGAAAGAAGAAAGAAAAGGAGAAGAGAAAAAAGAAAAGGGGAGAGCGATGAAAAGAAAAGATAGGGAAAGAAAGACAAAGATGAAAGTAAGAAAATGGAGGAGAGGAAAAAAGGAAAGAGAAGAAGAGTCAGACAGAAAGAGGGAGGAAGGAAAATATGATAGAATGAAAGAAGGAGAGAAAGGATAGGGAAAACATCAAAGATAAAAGGATAGAAAGAAAAACGGAAAAGCAAAAAACGAAAGAAAGATGAAAAGAAGCGAGAGGATAAAAGGAAAGAGAAAAGAGAAGAAGTGACAGAAAAGGAGAGGAAGGAAAATATGATGGAATAAAAAAAAGGAAAAACGGAGAGAGAAAGAGAGAAAAAAGAAAAGGGAGAGAGATGGAAGGAAATATAGAACGTGACAGAAAGAAAGAAGGATTAAAGGAAGGAGAGGAAAAGAGGAAAAAAGAGAAGAAGAGACTGAACGCGAGAGATAGGAAGAACGGGAGAGAGAAGTCGTCTTCTTGCTGCTGCTGCTGTCGTACTGGAGACGTGTGTGTTGCTGTTCACTACATCAACTTCAATCATATTACACACCTGATTGGAGAACAAATCTGCCAATCAGCTTCCTCCAAGCCTGTGATTGGCTGCTGTTTTAGCCACATTTATATCACAGTAGCAAGTGGTGAAGGAGCGTAAAGACGGAGTTGAGCACATGGTAGTTCCACTTATGATGTCAAAGAACATATATACACACAGACACACACACACGCCAAAACACACCAACACACACCCACTAACACACACACACTAACACACACACGCTAACACACACACACCAAAACACACCAACACACTAACACACACACTAACACACACACGCCAACACACACACACTAACACACACACGCCAAAACACACCAACACACCCCACACTAACACATAAAACACACCAACACACACACACTAACACATAAAACACAACACACACTAACACACACACATATACCCACTCACACCACATACACACACCAACACACACCCACTAACACACACTAACACACACCACCGGCAATACACACCATACACACACACAACCAGCACATACCGCTAACACACACCACTAACACACACCACTGCCAATACACACCAAAAACACACACCTAACACACCACGTAAAACACCAACACACACACACACCCCCTAACACACACCATAAAACACACCAACACACACACACACAGACTAACACACACACCAACACACACACACTAACACACACGCCAAAACACACCAACACACTAACACACACCCTAACACACACACAAAACACACCAACACACTAACACACACTAACACACACCTGCATGGCTCTGCTGCACACACACACCATAAAACACACCAACACACATAACATAAAACACACCAACACACCACTAACACACCCATAAAACACCATACACACCCACACCCCCTTACACACACACCAACACACACACACCTAACACACACACTCTAACACATACACTAACATACACACCCCAACACACACACTAACACACATATACACCAACACACACACCACTAACACACACATCAAACACACACACACGCCAAAACACACCAACACACACCCACACTAACACACACACGCCAAAACACACCAACACACACCCACACTAACACACACACCAACACACACACACCAAAACACACCAACACACACACACTAACACACACACGCCAAAACACACCAACACACACCCACACTAACACACCCACGCCAAAACACACCAACACACACACACTAACACACGCCAAAACACACAGTCTTGTGTTACTATCTTTGTGAGGTCCTTCCATAGACTCCCATAATGACTGGATGTCTATAATTTTACACCTACACCTAATCCTAACCCTAACACTGTGTGGGGACAAAAAGGTCCCCACAATGCGATAAATACATAGACGCATACACACACACCCCAACGCACGGCCAAAACACACCAACACACATACACACACCAACACACGCCAAAACACCAACACACACACACACCCTAACGGACACACGAAACATCTCAAACAGCTGCTCAATTGTCCCATCCGAGCACGTTCATACAGACCGGTAGGTGGCATGGAGCACTTCTCCCTTTATATACACACACACACGCAAACCCTCACACACACGCCAACCCTGCCACTGGCAGGTGTTATCCGTTACCACGACTCTCCTCCTCCCACGTATGCACGGTCTCTATTACATACACACACACACACACAATGCTGCAGCAGAGGTGATTTCAGCCTGAGGTTTTTCAGCCCATTGTCATGGCTCATCTACACACACACACACACACACTCACACACAAGAGTATACAGTTGATCAAAAGTACACCCCTGTTCTTTTGTGTTCCTTTATGTCTGATTTATGGAGTAATTAGAGTGTGTGTGTGTGTGTGTGTGTGTGTGTGCGCCTTTACATCTGCCTCTCTAACACACACACACACTCAACCGCATTGCTCCCTTCATCAGCTTCTCTGATGATGAAGATAAAGCAACGTGTTCCTCTCACACTGTGGCTTTAGGAGTGTGTGTGGTGTGTGTGTGGTGTGTGTGTGTGTGGTGTGTGTGTGTGTGTGTTGGCGGGTGCATTGTGTAAAGCTGCTGGAGTTCAGTGTGTGCTTTAGAGGATGTACTGTTTCAGAACACAACATTCCAGTCATTCTCTCACTCCTCTCTGTCTCCGTCACTCCTTCTCTTTCTGCCTCTCGATGTCTCTCTCTCTTTCTGTCTTTCTCTACTTCTATCTATCTATCTATCTATCTATCTATCTGTCTATCTGTCTGTCTGTCTGTCTGTCTGTCCATTCATTTATCTATCTATCTATCCATCTATCCATTTATCTATCTAATTATCCATCTATCTGTCTATCTGTCTGTCTGTCTGTCTGTCCATTCATTTATCTATCTATCTATCC
>JAVGVS010001302.1:0-25015 GCA_032718565.1 Distichodus sexfasciatus
AGTAAATGAAGAGGTTCCATTAAAGCTTCAATGTAATCTAATTTATTGCACAACCACTCACTTCAGTGCACTGCCATCGCTACTTTTAATTGTTTGTTTTTTTTGTGGCACACACTAGATTTATTAGTTCACTTTTACAAATGCATCTGCACTCTCTATGTCCACTAAACATCAAGGCTAAACTCTGGCTTTAAAGAAGGATATCTAATCTAATCTAATCTAATCTAATCTAATCTAATCTAATTCATTCTTAAAATATTTCTTCTTAAAATATAGAAATATGCGTAGCACAGGTTATCATGGTTATACAGTATTTGGTGATAGGTTGCTAGTGATGTCAAGAATTTATGTATGTACAGTTACTGTTTACAGTATGAATTTCTATTTAGGAAACATTGTCTATTTATTTTTAGTCTTTAGAAGTTGTTTTTGTAAAGTTTCTTTAACTTGATATTCTTTAATCTGTCTTTATTTTCTAATTCCTCCTTTGATTTGCATAGTCTTAGGAACAATCAGCGTATATTTACCCCATGTTGTACTTGTATACATAATAAGACAAATAATAAATCTTGAATCTTGCTTTTTTACGCATAAAAGTTGGCATCTCCACTCGTAGTCCGAGCAGGGACGGACTAGGACCAAAAAATGGCCCTGGACTTATAGAGCCACCAGCTGGACTTTTAGGCCTCCATGTGACTTTTACACTCATTTTAGCGCCCCCTGCTGTTGTTGATTGATCGTCAAAAGCATTTTTTTGCGTGGACTCTCCCGATTAGTCACGCCAAAATTTGCAGTGGGCACCGGTACCTAAAATTACCAATCCATCCGAGTTGAGTCCGAGGTTGCGTTCTCCGTGAGCGGCCACCTGATTGGTGTCGGTTTGTGTTACTGGTTTCACCTGTTCCAGGTGTGTATCATATGATTCTCTTTCGTGTACTTAGTCTTTCAGGTGTCAAATGCTCGTCTTGAGTCTTGTGTCTCTGTAACTTCTTGTTTGTTGCTCGTTTTCGGTTTTGTGTGTTTTAAATCTTCGTTGTTTTGCGTTGGCGCTTTTTTAAAATTCTCCGTTTGCTTTTTCACTTTCTTTTCCGATCTTAGTTAATTTATCTATAAAAACACATTACATTCACTGAAGAAAAAAAAGAAAAGATTCTTTGTTGAATCTAATAGGCTCCTGAATTTCTCGCTTATTTATTTATTAACTTATTTTTTGTATTTATTTTGGGGAATCGTTTAAACTTTATAGTCGACACCAGTTGTCAGGTTTCCAGGACATGCTCGTCTTAACAGCTTCAATCGAAGGTAACTGGACTTCTTTTAGGTTCTTGAAATCGTTTCACCTCTCATCTGAAAGGCTTCTTCAGTTCTAAAAAGCAGAAATTAGATCTTTATATGTCTTGTATATAAATAGCTCCATCTAGTGGTGTGTTCCTGTGATGCTGAATACCCATAAGCCTTCACAAACTTCTGTATACTGGTGCATGAAAATGACAACAATCCGATACCTTAAATCAATATAATGTAGTTTCATGTATGTTACCACCATTTCTAAGAATGAAAATGAGTGATAAATCTCATGGATGCAACAACATGTCTACTGCTGCAGCATTAGAAGTGTTTCTCACATGGATGAACACTGGTGGCATCAGCAACACCGTTTTTGGCCTTGCATGCAGAAACAGTTCTAAATTGCTATCTTCAAGGCAGAATATTCAGACACATACATTTCCAGAGTTCTACATTGCTCTATGTAACCGTGAACAACAGGCTGAATGTCTCTTAATTTTCTGACATTTTGTGTTAAGTTCCTATTTTCCAGTAATATTGTGAATTTTAAAGGAATTTCAGTAAATACTGTCATTTGCAGCTTTATCAAGTACCAAAACCGTTTTTTGATGCTTTAAAGCTGAGCATAGACAGATAAGGCATAAATGGAAAAATGTATCCCTCTTTAGGCCATTACAGTCAATGGGCCTTATTCACCAATATTTCCTTTAGAATTTTTCTTAAATGTGCTTTTAAGAAAGTTAAGACATTAAATTATATAATATACAACAGTAGAAGTCAAGAAACCCCAATGAGCTAATGCTTTACACAAACAAGCATGTGATAGATTGTCTTCTTACTTTAGAACAGATCTAAAATAATCTAACATTGTGTCATGACTCCCCCTGGACTTTGGACGTTGTGATGTGTGTTTTCTGTTTAGTGTTGTATGTATTTTGTTCAGCCCTTTTGTGTCTGTGGTGTCTGTAGTGTTCGGCCATGTTGTGTGTCCTGTGTCAGCCATTTTGTGTCTGTAGTGTTCGGCCATGTTGTGTGTACTGTCTTCTGTCAATCAGTCTATGTCCCACCTTCCCATTGTGTCTTATTGGTAGATCTTGGTTCCTCAGTTTGTTCACCTGTGCTCGTTTATTGTAGTCACACCCTCTCCTTCCCTTTTGTTGTCCCTTTATTGGTTGTTTTGTGATCGTGCTCCCATTGGTTCCCCTTTGTTTCATTGGTCCAGCCCCTTGTTTGTGTGTTAGTATTTAAGCTCAGTTTTTCCCAGTGTTTCTTGTTGGTCCACCCTCACATTACCCTCCTGATGTCGGTGTGTTGTTCCTCTGTTGTACATGTAAGCCCTTATCCGTTTGTAGCCCTTGTGCCAGTTTATGTTTGCCTGTGTTTAGTGTCTGTTTGATTGTTTGGTTTTGGTTGTGGCCCTCGTGCCGGTTTTTTGTTCTTTGTGTTTTATTATTTGGTAAATAAATGTCCTGCACCGTGACCTCGCCTCATGTCATGCCGACACTCCCCAACGTGACACATTGGTGAATGTCAGTAGGTTTTATGAACTTTTATCCTTAAGGATCGTTGGTAATGAGGCCCTTTATTGCATCAGAAACTGCATCTGGAGTAAAACCTTTTGCCAGATCAGCATGAGGACAACAACAATTGGCTGTAGCACCCCAAAAAAGAAGAAAACTGTAAAACATCACCAAAAGCACAGCTAGTGTCATAACTTTAACATTTCAACTTCTTGTCTCCTTTACTTGGAATAATAATTTAAATGTGTTTACTATGTTTTTTCTTTTTGTTTTTGGGTTCAACAGTGATAAAGGGAGTGGAGGTGGTATTCTTTGCCCTATTGTTAAGTGTGAAACAACAACTTTTATGATAATTACCAGATTATATGCAACAAAGTGTGAACATGTCAGAGAAAATACACATCTCAAAGTATGAATGTAAGAGGTCATTTTATTTAACAGTTTGGCCTAAATAACTGGAATGAAGTGAAGACCAGTGAAATTTATTTCAGTGTGTTTTCACATTGTGCTTTTGCTTACAGTATCTTGAACTGAAATGCGTGAGAAAACAGAGTGTGATCAGTAGAATGGTGGTGGTCTGTCTTCTGTTTCAGTTCATCAGTGGCAACAAGATGCTCAAGTGATGACCTAAACCCCAGTATCAAAAATACTCTCAGGTTAAGCAATTGTAAGCTGATTATTGTAGTCTTTAATTGCTGTAAGGTTTTGAAAAGTAATGTGACATCATAAAAGATATTTCATGGAAAATAAAATATGGTGAAATAAAAATGTCAATGTTATCAGAAACAAAGAAATCTAACATGTTGTCAGAAATGAAATACTACAGTTGGTGGTGTAACGGTAGGGTAGGGTGTTCGCCCTGTGATCAGAAGGTCGCAGGTTCGACTCCAGGGCTAGTAAAGATACCACTGAGGTACTCATGAGCAAGGTACCGTCCCCAAGCACTGCTCCTTCACGGATGGGTTAAATGCAGAAGTCACATTTTGTTGTGGTGCACTGTGTGCTGTGCTGTGTTCACAAAGACAAATAATCACTCACTTTACTATTCAATACATATTCACTGCCTCACTGAGTACAAGCAGCTCATACTCTCGGCTTTATAGAGGACAAAACACACACAGAGCTACAAACGCACATACATACACTCTGTAGCTACATATGAATATCATCTCATATGCACAATGTCACGTCATATAATTATGCACATTCACACTAACTACAGTTTAGTTTTCAGTTATAAGAGTTCTTTTGATGGGCTGCGTTCACTTTAACAACACTGCAAACCATTTCTCATTTCTGTTTGCATGCTATTGATTTCACACTTGGCCGAACAGCTCTCTCTGGACTTTCTCTTTAAAATAGCCTTTTTAGATTCATATACATGATAAACCCTGGACAGTGTCAGACGGCATTGGTCCAAATGGTGCAGAATAATCCTGGAGTCCACTCTGGATGTGAGCATCAGCTTAAAACTGTAAATGTAATAATGATCCTCTTCTCTTTTCATTGTTTCTTTCATTGTCTGTCCATTAGTGATGAACAGTATGAGGGATAAAGCATGTTTTGATGAACAATTTTTTGTAATTATTCATTCATTCATTCATTCATTCATTCATTCATTCATTATCCAAACTGCTTAATCCCAACTGGGGTTGCGTGGGGGGACCGGAGCGTATCCTGGGATTTACGGTCGCAAGGCAGGAACCAACCCATAAGCAGGCGCCAACACACTACTGGGCACACACAATCACACCCCCAATCACCCTCAGGACAACAATAATCTGTTGTAGTTACCCCAAACTAGAGCAGCCGAAAGCAGAAGAAAAACTGTAAGTAATAACCAAGAGCACAGATCATGCCATAACTTTAACTGAACGTTTGAATATTCTTACAAATTTGCTTTGATAATTGACAATGATATTTTATATGTATTTACTACTTTTCTTTTTATTTTTGTGGTACACTTTCCACTACTAGGTACTAACTAGGTCGTTGAGGTAGAATATTTTAGTTTAAAAATGCCACCTCCTCCCTCTGCATCACTGTTTAGTGGGCTAAACAGTGATGCAGAGGGAGGAGGTGGTATTTTTCTCCTTATCAGGAAAGTGTGAAACAACAAGTTTTGTGATAATTGCCTGCTAATAATGTCAAGGCACAACGTGTCAGAGAAAACAATTTCTCATTTCTGTTTGCATGCTAATGATTTCGCACTACCAGTGGCCAAAACAGCTCTCTTTGGACTTGATCTTTAAAACAGCCTCGTGTTAAGATTTATATGACATGATAAGCAAGTTTTATGTTATTGAAGATTATCCAAGATTATCCAAATGGTGCAAAATGATCCTTAACTCTAAGTTCCTCCAGGGAGACTGTCCCCATGTCTCTACTGCTTGCATGTTAATCATTACAGGTTCAGATTCAAACTTTATTTTAAATACAAATTTTCTAATTGAGGGGAAAAATGCAATTACAGTTGGTGGCATAACGGTAGGGTGTTGACCCCGTGGTCAGAAGGTTGCAGGTTCGAATCCAGGGCCGGTAAAATTACCACTGAGGTACTCATGAGCAAGGTACCGTCCCCAAGCACTGCTCCCAGGGTGCTTGTTAGCTGCCCACTGCTCCTTCACGGATGGGTTAAATGCAGAGGTCACATTTGGTTGTGGTGCACTGTGTGCTGTGCTGTGGTGTGTTCACAATGACAAATAATTAAGCAGTTCCCAGTCAGAAAAGAACTTAAGAGGATCAGCTCCAGTCTCACACTTTTCAATCTCACTTTTCAGTCTCAATCTTCTCAATTTGGGGTTACAGCTGGGAAATAGAAAGTTTCTAGCAGTTATAGTGCACCCCTCTGCAATACTTCTGCACCCCCCTAGGGGATAGTAAGATTAATCATGATCATACCTGCACATTTTGGGTGTTGTTAAAATGTTAGTGCTGTTAAAGTGAAGAAAAATGCAGCAGTAATTCAGTATGGTAGCTCATGTGAGGATACCTAAAAGTGTGCAGGGAGTGAGGGTAAAGGCGATTTTTAAATGGTTGTGAATATGCTAATAAAATATGCTAATAAACGAAAGCTGGAACAAAGTAGGATACTGTGCAGTCTGATATGACACAAGTTTTCGGGCTGACTTTTAGGTTTATTGGCTCAGAGGGTCACCAGTTCAAATGCTGAATCACTAAAGGAACCACAGAGGTACCTGTGAGCAAGCACTACTCCTCTGAGGCTGCTCACTGCTCCTACAGGGATGGGTCAGATGTATGGGTCACATTTCATTATGCTGCTGTGATGTGTTCACAACATCAAATAATCACTCATTTTCACATGTACTTTCACTTGTAAGTCACTCTGGATGGGAACATCTGCTAAATGGCATTAATGTGTTTAAAACAAGCAAAATGTCACAAATGCTGTGTGAAACCCAAATCATCCTGTTGAGCAGTGGTTCCCAAAGTGGTGAGGGGGGTTGAGATGCAGAGGTATTGCATGAGGGGAGGCAGAAATGAAAATGAATGACACTGAAAATGAACTTGTACTTGAACTTTAAAAAAATGAAGAGTTGCAGTCACACAGCTCCAGCGCTGATTTGACCGAATGTTCAGGATAATTCTTTCTCTCTGGGAGCTGGTTAAGTTTTAGAAAGGTTAGCTAATCATATCTTCTGACTGCGTGCAGTCTAATCATTTCACACATTCACAGACACTAGCAGTATCAGCAACTCCGGCCATTTTAGCATCATACGTAGAAACTGCAACAGCTCTCTATAGTCTTCCTCTTTTAAAGTCTCCTATGTTAAAATAATGGACAGACTTGCAGAATCTCAGTGTTCTTGAACATTCTTTGTCAAAGTGTTGCACATACAGAAAGATGCTGAATGTCTGATAGTTAATGTAAAGCTACTTGGAGCTGTGCTGGATATAAGGGGAAAAGACATTTTAATGGTTGTGACAGGGTTTGGGGAGGTGGTTGATGTAGCCAGTGACGAAAACTACAAGTTAGTGACCAAAATACTGGATGTCTTAAATCAGACGGCACTTAAATCCACATTTGGGCTTCTAAGCATTTTGCTGTATACTGAGAGCCTTA
Source organism: Distichodus sexfasciatus (assembly GCA_032718565.1). Classification (NCBI taxonomy): domain Eukaryota; kingdom Metazoa; phylum Chordata; class Actinopteri; order Characiformes; family Distichodontidae; genus Distichodus; species Distichodus sexfasciatus. The sequence continues at coordinate 6,892 of JAVGVS010001302.1, forward strand.
CTCTGTATCATTTATACCACCTCCCTGGGCTTGATTATCCGCTCTTGTGGCTTCTCCCATCACTGCTACGCATATAATACCCAGCTACACCTGCCCTTCCCACCTGATGACCACACAGTATTGGCACATACAGTATCTCTGCTTGCCTCTCTGATATATCCACATGGATGCAGGACCACCATCTGCAGCTGAACCTCTTGAAAACTAGGCTCATGATTATCCCAACCAAACCTTTTTACATCACAATAGGAAGATAAAAAAAGCCTCTTCACTCCTCAACCTATCTAAGGTGGTATAAAACCTGGTTGGCATGATTGATGACCAGCTCTCTCTCTCTTTGACCGTGTTGCATCGTTCTTGGTCCTGTTGTTCATCTTATATAACACCAGAAAAAACAGGCCTTACCTAACACAATGTGCCACCCAACTCCTGGTACACGACATGATTGTCTCTCACCACAGTGAATGTGTTAAAATTAACATAAGAAACATTGTCCCAAAACTCACCCATTAATGTGTAAGAATTTGATAGTTTGTCCATTTTAACACATCTGTTCTCAGAGTGTATGTTTACGTTTAGTTCTCTCTTTCTCTGTGAGAGGCGTGTTCTGACTCCTGACTATAAAAACACAGGAACTGTTCTGCTGCTAAAACAATCTACTGTTCAGTCAGTCATTGCTAAGAAAATATGGGGCTCAGTTCTTTCTTCTCCTTGATGCCCTGTGAGTAAATGTGTTTTTATTTTAACTCAGAGAAAAAGACGGACATACAGCTAAACAGACAAGAATGATTTGTCAAAAGATTACAACTGTTTTGTCTGAAGTTTAATTGATTCAATTTAGTCCTAGTTTTAATTTATGCACATTTAATACTCTTTTCACAAACCAGTCAGCTTGTGAAACAATGATATATGTAAACGGTAAAGGTTTTGCTCTGCAATAAGACATAAAGACTTGTTCTGGGTGCATTGATGGTTAGGACTAACTCTTGATTCTTCAGATCTGCAAGGCCTTTTCATACATTTGTATTGTCTGTAGTAATATATAACAGTTAATACTGTGTGTTCTGTTTCTCTTTCTGTTTTAGTATTTCTTGTGTTCATCAAGTGTAATGGACAGCCAGGTAAAATATAAACACTTTTGCTTTGGATTGTGTCTTACTTTTAAATACAGTTTACATTAAATTTAATTTCAAGTAACGTAATATAATCACAAACGTTAAAGGTCCTATGTTTGTTCGGGTGGTTGCTAGATTAGCTTTATGGGTTTTCTTTGATTCTATGATGTTTCAAAATGTAGCAGGATAATTTCCTTCAAAACAGCAAGGCTGTAATGACTGATTATGATCAAAAGTATCAGGTGACTTTTTATCCATTCGCCAAGACCTACAACATTACCTTCATTGCTTTGGTCTGCCACAAGATGGTGACATTTCTCATCTTCCTTGTCCTTGCTGTTTGTTTATATTATGGGCAGAGCTGTTCTTTCATCCATGGTTCATACCTAATTTTTATGCGACACAGTTCGGTTTAAACGTGTTTTATGTGTGTATGTTTTTGAGAGAGAGAGCTTTGAATAATTGGGAAAATATACCAATTAGTACAAGACTATCACAGGTGGTGTGTAATACTGACCATGTATAGAGCTTGCTCTGTTAGTGAAAACTGTGAAATAATAGTGATAAAAATGGTACGGAGGCGGTGGCGCAGTGGTTAAAGCTGCCGCTTCACAGCGAGAAGGTCCTGGGTTCGAACCCCAGGGACGGCCGTAGGGCCTTTCTGTGTGGAGCTGGGCTTCCCCGTGTTTGTGTGGGTTTCCTCCGGGTGCTCCAGTTTCCTCCCAAAGGCCGTTGTAGATTAATTGGCGACTCTAAATTGGCCCTTAAGGTGTGACTGTGTGAGTGTGTGCCCCCTGCGGTGTGTTGGCGCCTGCCCAGGGCCCCGCCTTGCACCCGAAAGTTGCCGGGATAGGCTTTGGTCCCCCCGCGACCCCAGTTGGGATTACAGCAGTTCGAAAAATGAATGACTGAATGAAAATGGTACGGGGACGGGACATATTGAGGTTCTGTCTTTCCATTCTGTGGTTTGAGACTGAGACCGCACTGCTAGTTTATATGTGTTTATTAGGGGTGTAACGGTAAACAAAAATCAAGGTTTGGTACGTACCTCAGTTTAGAAGTTGTTTTCGGTAAAGCAGGAGTAAAGGAAACAAAAACAAATATTTTTTTCCCCTTTATTAAATTTGCTTAAATTTATTAAAGTTTGCTTCGTAAAGTATGACCGTCATTCTTAAATGAATAAGTATGTCTATACTGCAGCAACTTACTAATAAAAGGTACAGTGTACTTAAGTAAATCAAAATAAATATCTCAAGTAAAATAAAAAATACAATAAATATGCATTAAGGCATTAGAAAATTAACCATACCCGACCAGTACCAGCTTTCAGCTTCATAACATGTCCACGTTGTTAAGAGAAAGGCAGATCTGCTTGCACTAACAATGTCTTCTGCTGTGGAGAACACCCTCTCAGTAGGGACTAATACAGCCAGGTAGCGTTTTGCATGGCATGGGTGTTTGGGTTCATTGGTTCTCCACCACTGGCTCCACTACTTTCAGCGTGTGTTTAAAAATGTGGTCTATATGATCCAAGTATGGTCGCATATCCGCTGCTATAACTTGATTATTGCTTTAGCCCGATCTGAATTGTTAGTGAGGGGCTGTTGAAAAATCAATGGGCAGCTGGGTTTGCACTTTACTATCTTTTTTCCGTTTACCAGTAATGTTTATCTGGGTGATGCCATTTCAGATGAGTAATCAAGTTTGACGTAGCGCCAGCTACACAGTTGAAAAATGCCGGCATATAGCATTCTTCCGTTTTTGTCCCTCGTCAATATGGTTAACTAAGAAACCGTAATGTTCCCAGACTTTAACGATAGTGGCGGGTCTTCACTTGTTTGCCTGTGTTCACCATAACTATGCGCGCAATTTCCGGCCGTTCAACGGGGAGAAATACACAATGTTCCGACCTTTTCTGCATTCGTTCGGTATGAATATGTGGACCGTTGCACTCCTAGTATTTAGGGGGCCATGCAGTGGAACACTGCATGGAACCATATTGGAATCGTGATTATTTTTTTTTTCTGCCTTAAAATGCATTGTGGAGAAAAAACTGTAAGACCTACAGCTTTGAAATTTGGCAGGTAGGTCCGGTACCCCACCCACTACTCAGGCAAAAAAAAATGCACCAACATAAGCTATTTTGCATTTTTCCAAAAAAATTGCATTTTGCCTAATAACTTTTGAACTGTAGCTCTGATTCTCAAAAATCTTATGTCATCTTATTCCTTGGGTCAAGACGAATCTTTATAGACCCTCACATCTATTTTCACCACATTGGATTTCTCACTAATTTGCATAATATGCAAAACCATCTCTTGCGAACTAGTCCCTGGATTTTTATCCAATTTGCATGCAACTGGTATCATTTGAATCCCAAGACTCTCTTCTGTAATGATTATTGAACACATCTTTAATTTAGGTCTTAATTTGGCAGTAATATGCAAATAAATGTGGTGGGCTTGGCATAGGACTGCAATGCCAAACACTGAGTATCATAGAAATCCGGCTCTGGGTGGGCTACAGCTTTGAAATTTGGCAGGTAGGTCTGGTACCCCTCCCACTACTTAGGCAAAAACAATTGCACCAACATAAGCTATTTTGCATTTTTCCAAAAAAATTGCATTTTGCCTAATAACTAAAAATTGCACCACTCTGCCAGTTGTTGGCGCTATAATAAGCTATTTTGCGTTTTGCCTAATACGTTTTGAACCGTCGCACCCTAGATAAAAAGATGAAACTTGTCATTTTTCAATGTCTGTCCACTTCGATTCGTCAAAAACTGATAAAGCTGCAAACTGCATGGCCCCAGTAATCACTGCTTGCAGTTATATTTATGTATTGTATTGGAGAAGTGTTAACGTATCTGGTTTTGTTTGATTAAGTGTGTTTGTGCTTCCTTTTAGCTTCAGGGAAAAGCCTGGTTGTTCTTAATCTAATGTTGTTAAATCTTTTATTTGAGCCAGCTCTGCACTCACATCCTTCCTCCTTATCCTTCTAAACCAAACCAGCAGTGCATAAGTTTGGATGAATCGTAGAATATTGCATGCTTGACCCCTACATTCACTAGTTGCATCTCTGGAAGTTTAATACATGTTGTTTAACACATAAATGATATCATTTGATAGTATTCATGCCTTATTACAAGCCAGATATAATGAGATATGTGAGCAGAATATGGGACCTTTAACACTTTCATTGTGGTTTATATGCTTATAAATGATGCTGATTTGATCAGTACATTGTTTTTTTCCATGAAATCTTAAAAGATATTGTGTTTTTACAGAGACACTGAAGGCGACACTTAAACTGCAGCATGACTGGGAGGAAATATTTATAGGTGAAAATGTCACTCTCAAATGTGACATAGAAAAAGGAGAAGGTTATAACTGGACATACTACTGGTATAAGGATGCACATAAAACTCATGTTTACACAAGTAGTGGTAGTGAATATAGTTTTGAGGCAAATGCAATCTATAATGGAATTTATACATGCAAAGCTACTTCAAACACAAATTTCAGTGATCATGTCTTGACATCAGGTAAGTTTATTTTTCTCTTTGCTTGACTTTTAACATTGTATCTATATAATTTATTCATAGAGCGGCATTAAATGCAGGTAATTTTGTTGGTAGTGTCAACTATTAAAATCCGTAATGGGAACAATCACTGCATTCCTGCTTTTGTTGATTCTTTTCTTCAAATTTCATTAAATGACATATTCACATAAAAAATACAGTAATGACTTTAAAGAATGTCCAGAAATATATTTACCGTGCACTGACAGACTTGCATTGTGCTACATTGTTTAACTTTTTATACAGATATGTAAGAAAGTCTGATAAAAATGTGAGTTAAAATCTATGGGTCTCAGTAATCAGTGATGACAGAAATTTGTGTGCTGATTGTCTCTTCTAAAATGTGTAGAAAAATTACACCGATCGTGTGTAGCAATGTTTAATAAAATTGTGTTGGAAAACAGATCTTTTACACATAGTTATGTGTAGTGTTAAAATGTACACGTGTATTTGTTCACAACATTCAACACAATATGTATAACCAAGGACAGCACATGTTAATATTATACGTGTAACCTTTCTTGGCACTTTCACTGTCAAAAGTGTTAACACAGTGAATGAGTTAGAATTAACATAAGAAACGTCCCAAAACTCTCCCATTAATGTGTAAGAATTTGGTACAGTTTGTGTCTGTTCTAAGAGTGTTTCTAGATGACAGAAATGAGAAACAAATGGTTTCATGTTTATTATACATACACTACCAGTCAAACGTTTGGACACACCTTCCCATTCAATGTTTTATTCTTTATTATCATGACTATTTACATTGTGGATTCTCACTGAGGACACTATGAATGAACGCATATGGAATTATGTAGTAAACAAAAAGTGTGAAATAACCCAGAACATGTTTTATATGTTAGATTCTTGAAAATAACCACCCTTTGCTTTGATCACTGCTTTGCACACTCTTGGCATTCTCTTGATGAGCTTCATGAGGTAGTCACCTGAAATGGTTTTCCATCAGTCTTGAAGGAGTTCTCAGAGATGCTGAGCACTTCTTGGTCCTTTTGCCTTCACTCTGCGGTCCATCTCATCCCAAACCATCTCGATTGATTTGGTCAGGTGACTGTGGAGGCCAGGCCATCTGGCGCAACACTCCATCACTTTCCTTCTTGGTCAAATAGCCCTTACACACTTCATTCATAGTTTTGATGCCTTTAGTGAGAATCTATAATGCAAATAGTAATGAAAATGAAGAAAAAACTTTGAATGGGAAGGTGTGTCCAAACTTTTGACTGGTAGTGTACGTAATGGCTAGTATTCCTGCAGTCCTTGAGCCACAGAAAATTGCTTTCTTGAACCAACACATTAATCACAAGAGTTTATTTACTGGGTTTTGTGTATTTTAAGGTAAGTTTACTGTAGGGAAATTCATTCAATGTCCTCCCCACTTTTTGCAGCTTTACCCACAACTCTGACTCCAACCCACAACTCTGACTCCACTCTAAAGGAAGTGTTCTACATTCCATGGACTACAGTGTCTCCATCACAATATCACACTGCAAGCAATCATACTCTCACCGTCAGTGGAAATGGCCTGTCTATTAAGACTGAATACAAGTGGAGACAAGATGAGAGTCCAACAACATCACAGCTCAGTAACTCTGTTACCACTACTGTACAGAGTAAGATTTCTCTATTTCTACAACCTAAACATGAATAGATATCACAATACCTCTAGCGGATAGACAAAAGTGTAATTAAACCATTACTGCCTGATATGAATGCTGATTTTTGTTCTGCTCATAAAATAGGTCATCAGCATTACAGAACCGTTTCCCCTTCAGAAAGGGTCATGGGTGTGGTTGCGGTGAGGATGAGGGAAGGGAATGAGGACGCTGTTTGCAGGCAGCGTGACAGGGTTTATTAAGGCAGGTGAATGAAAAACGGGAAAAACAGTCCAAAGTCAGACAAAAACCAAGAACAAAGTAACAAAGGAAAGGTGAGGCCCATGCTCCCAGTCGTAGCCGTCGGGGTAATGGAGGAGAACCTGCCCGAGTAAACCAGAACAAGCGAAGGCCTCACGCTTGAAGACTCGGGAGGTGAACTAACAATGGCCCAGACTCTGTAGCCTCCAAGGCAGTCTGGCCAGCCGGGGAAAGCACACTGGGAATCACGAGCCTGGGGAGAAAACACAGGAGAGAGGGTGATGAGACAAAAGGGTAATCCAAAAAAGAGAACAAAAACCAAACCAGAATCAAAAGGGCCCAATGTCCAAAACAAAAAGGCAGAGCAGGAAGGGTCCAAGGTCCACTTGAAAGGAAGAGCAGGAAGGGTCCAGGAAATCCAAAATATCTGACAGCACAACAGGAACAACCACACAAATATGAGGGAGACAGACTCAGAGACACTTGGTCAAACTGGATTAAATAAGACCACAGAACTCAACAAACGAGTGCTCTCACCAATCCCAAAATTAAAGCAGAACGAGACACAGGTGAACTCAATAATAAGTGCGGGAGTGTTCTACACAGATCCTAACCTACTAGGTAGGGAACACGCAGTGCAAACAACATACCAGGAAGTAGGGTGAGGTCTAAACAGAGAGTGAGCTACTCGGGAGGGCACACGAAGTGTGGACTCAAAACCCGGAAGTGAGGAGCAAGCTAACACAGAACGCTAAGGCTAACCCAAGGAGATAGGAGGAGCAAACACCACACACCCACACACACACACCACACCACAGACACACACACCACACCACAGACACACCACACCACAGACACACCACACCAGAAGTGAACCCAGAGAGTTAGACACAACAAACTGATATTCATCCTGGGTTCACGGTGGCACGGTCCCGTTTAAGTTGGGCGGAACCGTGACAGAAAGCTGGATCCTGATTTTTTTCCCCCCAACAATTATCTTTAATACAACAAATAAAAAAAAATCAGAGCCTGAAATAAACTAAAGAATATCACAGAAACATGAAATAAGTGGCAATATCATTTTTTTAAAATGCTAGTTGACTAAATTTTTAAACACATGCTAGTTGTTGTTAATGTGATTCTCTCTGTGTGATGTTATTATAATGTCTAATCTACACTTGACATTGTTGCTGGTAATAACAGCATTATTGTCTTTAACAGTAAATTGCAAACAAATATGTTAAGACAGTTTATTTAATTAATGTTAAAAAGCTGTTCCCTACCCAAGAGTGCAAGTTGAGCATCAAAGAATTGTATTTTTAACTTGAAAAGATGTTATGTTTTTATAGAAAATGAAGGTTACTCTTAAGTTACAGCACATGACTGGCAGGAAATATATAAATGCGAAACTGTCACTCTTACGTCTTTGACATAGAAAAAGAAGAAGGTTATAAGGATGCACATAAAACTCCTGTTTACACAAGTAGTGTGGTAGTGAATATAGTTTGAGGAAAATGTACTCTGTGGAATTTATACATGCAAGCTAAAAGCTTCAAACCCTGCAGTTTCAGTGATCACATGTCTTTGACATCAAATGTGTCTTTCTCTTTGCTTGACTTTTTAACATTGTATCTATATGCAACAATTTGCAATCATGAACCCGGGATTAAATACAGATAATTTTGTTGGTAGTGACAACTATTAAAGTCCGTAATGGGAACAATCACTGCATTCTTACTTTTTTAGATTCTTTTCTTCAAATTTCATTAAATGACATTCACATAAAAAATACAGTAATGACTTTAAAGGATGTCCAGAGAAATATATTTACTGTGCACTGACAGACTTGCATTGTGCTACATTGTTTTAACTTTTTATACAGATATGTAAGAAAGTCTGATAAAAATGTGAGTTAAAATCTATGGGTCTCAGTAATCAGTGATGACAGAAATTTGTGTGCTGATTGTCTCTTCTAAAATGTGTAGAAAAATTACACAAATCACGTGTAGCAATGTCTAATAAAATTGTGTTGGAAAACACAGATCTTTTACACATAGTTAGTTGTAGTTTTAAAATAACACACCACGTGTATTTGTTCACAACATTCAACACAATATGTATAACCAAGGACAGCACATGTTAATATTATACGTTTACACATCTTTGTGTTACCTTTCTTGGCACTTTCACTGTCAAAGTGTTAACACAGTGAATGTGTTGAAATTAACATAACAAACGTTCCAAAACTCACCCATTAATATGTAAGAATTTGGTACAGTTTGTCTCATTCAAGTGTTTCTAGATGACGAATGAAAACAAATGGTTTCATGTTTAACTTATTACACATACACTACCAGTCAAACGTTTGGACACACCTTCCCATTCAATGTTTTATTCTTTATTATCATAACTATTTACATTGTAGATTCTCACTGAGGACACTATGAATGAACACATATGGAATTATGTAGTAAACAAAAAGTGTGAAATAACCCAGAACATGTTTTATATCTTAGAATCTTGAAATAACCACCCTTTGCTTTGATCACTTTCTTTGCACCTCCTAGCATTCTCTCGATGACTTCATAGGTAGTCACCTGAGAAAGTCGTTTTCAAACAATTCTGAGGTTCCCAGAGATCTGAGCATGATGATCCTTTTTTGCCTTCACTCTTGCAGTCTATCTCATCCCAAACCATCTCGATTAAGTTTGGTCGGGGACTAATGGAGGCCAGGCCATCTGGCACAACACTCCATCACTTTCCTTCTTGGTCAAATAAATATACATTCATTCATAGTTTGATGCCTTTGGTGAGAATCTACAATGTAAATATTAATAGAAATGAAGAAAAACATTGAATAGGGAGGAATTAATGTCCCAACATTTGACTGGTAATTGTATGCTTAATAGCTAGTATTCCTGCAGTCTCTCTTGTGCCTGAAAATTGCTTTCTTAAACTAACACATTAATCCTGAGAGGTTTATTTTACACTGGGTTTTGTGTGTTTTAAGGTAAGTTTACTGTAGTATTAATGCAATGCTCCTCCCCACTTTTGCAACTTTACCTAGCTCTGACTCAACCCCACAGCTCTGACTCACTCTAAAGGAAGTGTCCACTAAAATTCTGATTCCATGGACTACGAATGTCTCCATCACAATATCACACTGCAAACAATCATACTCTCACAGTCAGTGGAAATGGCATGTCTAATAAGACTGAATACAGAGTGAGAACAGATGAGGATAACAACATCTCTGGACACTCTATTTGCACCACTACTGGCACAGAGTAGCTCTCTCTTATTATATTTCTACAACCCTAAATTACACATAATGAAAATAGATATATTTCACAATACTTCTATGAATGTAGACATAAATATAATTAAGCCATTATTGTGATGATATGAATGCTGATTTTTGTCCTACTCATAAAACAGGTCAACAGTAGATAACCGTTTCCCCTTCAGAACGCTGAATCCTGATTTCATTCCCCCCAAAAATTATCTTTAATGCAACAAATAAAAAAAAAAATCAGAGGCCTAAATAACTGAGGAACAGTACAGCAACATGAAATAAGTGGCAATATGATTTTTAAAAATGCTAGTTGACTAAATTTTTAAACACATGCTAGTTATTGTTAATGTGATTCTCTGTGTGTGATGTTATTATAATGTCTAATCTACACTTGACGTGTTGCTGGTAATAACAACATTGTCTTCTAAAAGTAAATTGCAAACAAATATGTTAAGACAGTTTATTTAATTAATGTTAAAAGCTGTTCCCCTACCCAAGAGTGCAAGTTAATCAAAAATTGTATTTTTTAACTTGAAAGATATTGTGTTTTTATAGAAAATGAAGGTTGCTCTTAAATTACAGCATGACTGGCAGGAAAATATATATAGTAGAAACTGTCACTCTTAAATGTGACATAGAAAAAGGAAGAAGGTTAAGGATGCACATAAAACTCCCTGTTTACACAAGTAGTGGTAGTGAATATGGTTGAGAAAATGTACTCTATAATGGAAATTTATACATGCAAAGCTACTTCAAACACAAATTTCAGTGATCATGTCTTGACATCAGGTAAGTTTGTCTTTCTCTTTGCTTGACTTTTAACATTGTATCTATATACAGTAATTTATCCTTAGACCGGGATTAAATGCAGGTAATTTTGTTGGTAGTGACAACTATTAAAGTCCGTAATAGGAACAATACTGCATTCTTACTTTTTAGATTCGCACTATTTTCAAATTTCATTAAATGACATAATACATAAAAATACAGTAATGGCTTTAAAGAATGTTCAGAAATATATTTACCGTGGACTGACAGACTTGCATTGCGTTACATTGTTCTAACTTTTTATACAGATATCTAAGAAAGTCTGATAAAAATGTGAGTTAAAATCTATGGGTCTCAGTAATCAGTGATAACCAAGAACTTTGTATTGTGCTGATTGTCTCTTCTACAAATGTGTAGAACATTTCACAAATCACATGTAGCAATGTCTAATAAAATTTTATTGTAAAACACAGATCTTTTACACATAGTTATGTGTAGTTTTAAAATGTACATGTGTATTTGTTCACAACATTCAACACAATATGTATAACCAAGGACAGCACATGTTAATATTATACATGTTTACACATCTTTAATATTGCAACTTTCTTTCAATCTAAAATGTGAATGGTAATGAAAATGAAGAAAAAAAACATTGAATAGGAAAGTGTGTCCCAACATTGTTGACTGGTAATTTGTATGTAATGGCTAGTATTCCTGCTGGTCCTTGTACTTACAGAAAATTGCTTTCTTCTTCTTTACACATTAATCACAAGAGTTTATTTACTGGAGTTTGTGTGTTTTTAAAATGCAAGATTTACTGCAAGGGAAATTCATGCAATGTCCTCCCCCACTTTTGCAGCTTTACCTAACTCTGACTCCAACACAACTCTGACTCCTCTAAGGAAGGCGTCCACTAAAGTTACGATTCCATGGACTACAATGTCCTCCATCACAATATCACCTGCAAGCAATCATACTACCGTCAGTGGAAATGGCATGTCTAATAAAGACTGAATACAAGTGGAACAAGATGAGAGACCAACAACATCTGAATCAGTAACTCTGTTACCACTACTGTACAGAGTGAGCTCTCTCTTATTATATTTCTACAATCTAAATACATGATGAAAAAAGAAATATTTCACAATACTTCTAGCAGATATAGACAAAAATGTAATTAAACCATTATTGCCTGATGATATGAATACTGATTTTTGTTCTACTACTTTCTTTAAAATAGTTCATCAATATTAAACAGAGAACCATTTCCCCTTCAGAAAAGCTGAATCCTGGACCCCCCAAAATGATCTTTAATGCAACAAATAAAAAAATAATCAGAGCTTGAAATAAACTAAAAGAATAGCACAAGAACATGAAATAAAGGGGGCAATATTATTATTTTTTCTCAGCAGCTGGTTGACTAAATCTTTAAACACATTCTAGTTATTAATGTGATTCTCTGTGTCTTAATTCTCTGACTTTTTCCAGTAGCATTTAATTTTATTATAATGTCTAATCTACATTTGACATTATTGTTGGTAATAGCAGCACTGTCGTCTTAAAAAGTAAATTGCAAAAAAATATGTGAAGACAATTTATTTAATTAATGATAAAAACAGTAATTTATCCTTAGACCGGGATTAAATGCAGGTAAGTTTGTTGGTAGTGACAACTATTAAAGTCCGTAATGGGAACAATCACTGCATTCTTACTTTTGTTGGGATTCTTTTTATCTTCAAATTTCATTAAATGACATATTCGCAAAAAATAGTAATGGCTTTAAAGAATGTCCAGAAATGTATTTACTGTGCACTGACAGACTTGCTTTTCGTTACATTGTTTTATCTTTTTATACAGATATGTAAGAAACTTTGATAAAAATGTGAGTGAAAATCTATAGGTCTCAGTAATCAGTATTAATAGAACTTTTAATAATGCTGATTGTCTCTAAAATCGTTGAAAAATTACACAAATCACGTGTAGTAATATTTAATAAAATTGTGTTGTAAAACACATATCTTTTACACATAGTTACTGTATGTGTAGTTTTAAAAATATTGCAAGTATATTTAATTCACAACATTCAACATAATATATATAACCAAGGAAACTATTAATGTACACATGTTTACACATTTTTGTGTTACCTTTCTTGACACTTTCATTGTCAAAAGTGTTAACACAGTGAATGTGTTAAAATGAACATGACAAACGTCCCAAAACTCACCCATTAATGTGTAAGAATTTGATACAGTTTGTGTCTGTTCTAAGAGTGTTTCTAGATGACAGAAATGAGAAACCAATGGTTTCATGTTTAACTTATTACACATACACTACCAGTCAAACGTTTGGACACACCTTCCCATTCAATGTTTTATTCTTTATTATCATGACTCCTTTACATTGTAAGATTCTCTCTGGGGGCACTATGGAATTAGCACATATGGAATTATGTAGTAAACAAAAGTGTGAAATAACCCAGAACATGTTTATATATCTTAGAATCATGAAATAACCACCTTTAGCACTTTTGATCACACTCTTGTAGCATTCTCGATGAGCTTCATGAAGTGATCACCTGGAAATGGTTTTCCAACAGTCTTGAAAGAGTTCCCAGAGATGCTGAGCACTTGTTGGATCCTTTGCCTTCACTCTGCAGTCCATCTCATCCCAAACCATCTCGATTAGGTTTGGTCAGGGGACTTTAATGGAGGCCAAACCATCTGGCACAACCTCCATCACTTTCCTTCTTGGTCAAATAAGCCCTTACACCCCCAGTTCGTTCATAGTTTTGATGCCTTTAGTGAGAATCTGATGTAAATAATGTTAGAAATGAAGAAAAAACATTGAATGGGAAGGTGTGTGTCAAACGTTTGAAAATGGTAATTGTATGTAATGGCTAAATATTTCTGATTCTTATTACTTAAAAAATTGCTCTTAAACTAACTGTCTGAGAGTTTATTTACTGGGTTTTGTGTGTTTTTTAAGTGCAGTTACTAGCCAATTAAATTCATACAATGTCCTCCCCACTTGCAGCTACCCACAACTCTGTGACTCCAACCCACAGCTCAGCTCCCTCTAAAGGAAGTGTCCACTAAAGATTCACGATTCCATGGACTACAGTGTCTCCATCTGGCTTCTCACACTGCAAGCAATCATACCTCTCACCGTCAGTGAAATGGCATCTAATAAGACTGAATACAAGTGGAGACAAGATGAGGGCCATAACATCTGAATCCAGTAACTCTGTTACCACTACCTGGCCAAGAGTGAGCTCTCTCTTATTATATTTCTACAACCTAAATTACATAATGAAAATAATTATATTTCCCAATACTTCCACAACAGAATGAGACATAAATATAATTAAGCCATTATTGCCTGATGATATGAATGCTGATTTTGTTCCTGCTCATAAAACAGGTCAACATTAGAGAACCGGTTTCCCTTCAAACGCTGAATCCTGATTTCATTCCCCAAAATTATCTTTAATGCAACAAAATAAAAAAAAAAATAATCAGAGCCTGAAATAAACTGAGGAACAGTGCAGCAACATGAAATAAATTGGCAATATGATTTGCAAAAATGCTAGTTGACTAAATTTTAAACACATGCACTAGTTATTGTTAATGTGATTCTCTGTGTGTGATGTTATTATAATGTCTAATCTACCTTAAAACATTGTTGCTAGCAATAACAAGCATTATTATCCTTTTACAAATGAAATTGCAAACAAATATGTTAGGCAGTTTATTTAATTAATGTTAAAAAAGCTGTTTCACTACCCAAGAGTGCAGTTGAGCATCAAGGGTGTATTTTTAGCAGAAAGAATATTGTTTTTTATACTGAAGAAAAATGAAGGTTGCTCTTAATTACAGCATGACTGTGGCAGGAAATATATATAGTAGAAACTGTCGCACTCTTAAATGTGACATAGAAAAAGGAGAAAGGTTATAAGGATGCACATAAAACTCCTGTTTACACAATGTAGTGGTAGTGAATATAGTTTGAGAAAATGTGCTCTATAATGGAATTTATACGTACAAAGCTACTTCCAAGCACAAATTTCAGTGATCATGTCTTGACATCAGGTAAGTTTGTCTTTCTCTTTGTGACTTTTAACATTGTATCTATATACAGTAATTTATCATGAACCGGGTTAAAATGCAGAATAATAATTTGTGATAGTCCGTAATGAGACAATCACTGCATTCTTTTGTTGATTCTTTTCTTCAAATTTCATTAAATGGCATATTCACATAAAAAGTACAGTAATGGCTTTAAAGAATTTCCAGAAATCTAGTTTCAAGTGGTTGACAGATTTGCATTTAGATTTACATTGTTTTACTTTTTATACAGAATATCTAAGAATGTCTGATAAAATGTAGATATAAAAATGTATGGGTCTCAGTAATCGGTATTGATAAGAACTTTGTGTGCTGATTGTGTCTTCTAAAATATGTAGAACATTTCACAAATCACATGTAGCAATGTCTAATAAAACTGTGTTGGAAAACACAGATCTTTTACCACATAGTTATGTGCTTTTTAAAATATACACATGTGTGTTGTTCACAACATTTAACACAATATGTATAGCATAAGGAAACACATGTGTATTATACCAACACATGTTTACACATCTTTGTGTTACCTTTCTTCAATCTACAATGTGAATAGTAATGAAAATGAAGAAAAACATTGAATGGGAAGGTGTGTCCCAACATTTGACTGGTAGTGTGTATGTAATAGCTAGTATTCCTCACGGTCCTTGTGCCTGAAAATTGCTTTCTTAAACTAACACACATTAATCACAAGAGTTTATTTACTGGGTTTTGTGTGTTTTAAGGTAAGTTTACTGTAGGGAAATTCATGCAATGTCCTCCCCACTTTGCAGCTTTATCACAAATTTGGCGGCAACTGACAGCTTAAACTCCATTCTAAAGGAAGTGACCCCTGACGTTAATACTCCATGGACTACAGTGTCTCCATCACAATATCACAATGCAAGCAATCCTCTCTCATCAGTGGAAATGGCATGTCTAATAAGACTGAATACAGAGTGGAGACAAGATGAGAGACCAACAACATCTGGAGTGATAACTCTATTTACCATTACTGTACAGAGTGAGCTCTCTCTTATTATATTTCTACATAATGATTACATAATGATACACATTATTATATTTCTACATAATGAAAATAGAAATATTTCACAATACTTCTAGCAGATATAGACAAAAATGTAATTAAACCATTATTGCCTGATGATATGAATGCTGATTTTTGTTCTACTCATAAAATAGGTCATCAACATTAGAGAACCGTTTCCCCTTCAGAAAGCTGAATCCTGATTTTTTTTTCCCCAAAAATTATCTTTAATGCAACCAATAAAAAAACTAATCATAACCTGATATAAACTAAATAATCGCACAGAGACATGAAATAAGGGGCAATATTATTATTTTTAAAATGCTGGTTGACTAAATCTTTAAACAAATATGTTAAGACAATTCATTTAATTAATGATAAAAACTGTTCCTAACCCAAGCGTGCAAGTGGAGCATCAAAGAATTTTATTTTGATTGTGTTTTTGTAGAGAAAATGCAGGTACCTTAAATTACAGCATGACTGGCAGGAAATATATATAGTAGAAACTGTCACTCTTAAATGTGACATAGAAAAAGGACAATGCATGGACATACAGCTGGAATAAAAGTGTACATAATATTCTTGAAATTTATGAAAGTCATTACAGTGAATATAATTTTTAGGCAATAGCAACCAGTAATGGATTAAATTACAGATGCAAAGCACGAAGCAACATCAGTCCAAGATGACCGAATGTTCACAGATTTCAGTAATGATTTATCATCAGACAGATTTGGAGGGAATTAAAGGGGCTGATACTAGGTCTGCTTTGAACACATAATTTTGTTAAAGACATTGACAATTAAAATTTGTCAGTTACTATTGTTACCTGATATTAATTGAAAAAAAACTTTATGATAGCCTGATAAGAGAAGAGCATAGAGATGTGAACTAAATGACAATGTGATTTGTCTAATCTACACTTGACATGATTGCTAGTATTATGGTCTAATAAAGTAAATAGCAAATAAATATATTAATACATTTTTTAATAGATGAATTTGAATTTGAAGTTTAATTTAATATCATACAGCTGCTCCCAAACCAAGAGTGCAAGTGAAGCCTCAGAGCAATTTATTTTCCGGGGACACAGTTTCTTTGATCTGTGAATTACAGTCCAATGGATGGACTTTTACCTGGTACAAAAATTCTCATGAATTTACACCTGGCAGCTCTGAAGGCAGAGACTTCAAGATAATCAAGAAGAAGGTGTTAGATGATGTTTATTACGAGTGTGCGGCACACCGGGGAAACTATAACACAGTGAAGAGTGATCGAGCTAACATGAAAGTTACAGGTATGTCATATTCATTATATTTACTATTGAAACTTGAGATTTGTGATGTGTTTAGAAGCCTGATAAAATGTGAGTAAAATATGTGGGTATCCATCATCTGTGACCACAGAGGTTTCACTTATATTAACATATACTGCAGTAAAATTAATGAGGAATGTTTCCTGTGATGTAAAATTATAAAAGTTTGTGAATGCTTAAATACATGACTATCTGGGATTATTCAAATGGACTTGTGTTTTATTTTTACAGGAAGACCCAAAGCTGAGATTTTCATTAGTCCAGATAAAGATGTTTTCACAGGAATGACTGTCACTCTCAGATGTGAAATACAGTGTGAGAGTGTCTCTAGGTGGCAGTACAGCTGGTATAAAGATGAATCAGGTGGTACTGTCAGTACTGAACAAGTTTACACAATCAGAAATGTTGAAAATACCCACGCAGGTAAATACACCTGTAAAGGAACAGAAACAGGAGGCTCACGCTACTCAAACCCCAGTGATCCTGTTACTCTGACTGTATCAGGTGAGTCTGATAATCTCTTATCATTAGTCTTCATTAACTTCAAAATAACACAGTTTCTTGGGATTTGTACTGAGTCTCAGGTTTGTGTATTGATTGTTTTTATTTTGTGTATCTGTGCTGATTGTCCAGAGTCTAGGTGAAATAAATTAGAAATAAATCCAGATCTCGTTTCAAAATGCTGTTTATTTTCATATGAATTGATGTAGTAACAGATACATTATGCTATTAAGTACAATAAGTATGTAGACCAACAACATCACAGAACAGTAGCTCTGTTACCATCACTGTACAGGGTGAGCTCACTCTCAATACATACAGTATATTAGGTGCGTCTGTGAGAATATCATTACACAGTCTTAATCAGGTTGCTATTGAATATCAGTAAATGTATTAATTTACTTACTTAAGTTGGTATTCCCTGTGTGACAGAACAGCCCCTGGCAGTACTGAGTGTGTCTGCACAGAGCTGGCTGAATGAAGGAGACTCAGTGTCTCTAAGCTGTGAGGTTAAAGGCTCATCTA
>JAVGVS010001303.1:0-12500 GCA_032718565.1 Distichodus sexfasciatus
GTTCAGCGGTCAGGCGATCGATAAACTTGAGGAACTCTGTTCTTTTGGTCAAGGATTATAATACAGTAGCAACCAGCATGCATGTGCATATATATATATATACACACACGCACACCCAAGACAAAACAGGGGTTTTCAACAGGTTTCAATCATTCAGACTATGCGATAATGTGTGGCCCACTGTGTGGATTATATGTCACGGACCATCTGCACTGTCACCTCAGACCACCCCTGATATACAGTAGATTATAATATGGAATATGTCCCCCCATTTGCAGCTGTAACAGCTTCCATTCTTTCTTGGAAGGTTTTCCACAAGATTTTGGAGTGTTTTGGTAGAATACTTCTGCCCATTTATAGTTTAGAGCATTTATAAGGTCAGGCACTGATGTTGGAGAAGTTCCTCCCAAAGGTGTGTGACGGTGTTGAGGTCAGGGCTCTGTGCTGGGCAGTCACGTTCTACCACATCAGACTGATCCAAACATGTCTTTATGGAGCTTGCTTTGTGCACTTTGTATCACAGTCATGCTGGAGTAGATCAGGGCCTTCCCCAAACTGTCCACAAAGTTGGAAGCATAGCGTTGTCCAAAATCTCTCGGTGTGCTGAAGCACTAAGGTTGCCCTTCACTGGAAGAACGGGGCCTAGAGCCCAAACCACCATTATTCCTGCCACTAAACCTCACACTAGGCACAATGCAGACGGGAAGGTAACGTTCTCCTGGCATCCGCCCAACTCAGATCCGCCCAACCCATCAGACTGCCAAACGGTGAAGCATGATTCGCCTCTCCATAGAACATGTTCCACTGCTCCACAGTCCAGTGGCAGCAAGCTTTACACCACTCCATCCTGGCACACAACACCTGGCATTGGACTTGGTGATGTGAATCTACATCTACACACACACAGACGAGACGCACAGACGAGACACAGAAGACACACGCGCAGACACAGAAGACACATGCACACACACACACACACACACACACAACACACACAGAAGACACGCGCACGCGCACACACAGAAGACACACACACACACAGAAGACGCGACACACAGAAGACATCAGCGACACACACACACACAGAAGACACAAGACACACACACACAGAAAGACACGCTACAAGACACACACACACACACACACACAGAAGACGGACACACACACACACAGAAGACACGGGGCACAGCACACACACACACACACACACAGAAGACACGCGCACACACACACACACACAGAAGACACACACACACACACACACACAGAAGACACACACACACACACACAGAAGACACATGCACACACACACACACAGAAGACACGCGCACACACACACACACACAGAAGACACGCGCACACACACACACACACACACACACACACAGAAGACACACGCACACACACACACACACACAGAAGACACGCGCACACACACAGAAGACACACAGACACACACACACACACACAGAAGACACGCTCAAGACACAGCTGAAGACACGCCACACACAGAAGACACGCAAGACACACACACACACACAGGAAGACACATGCACACACACACACACAGAAGACACGCGCGCACACACACACACACACACACAGAAGACACGCCACACACACACACAGAAGACACATGCGCGACACACACACACACACACAGAAGACACACACACAGAAGACACACACACACAGAAGACACACACACAAGACACACACACAGAAGACACACACACACACAGAAGACACACACACACACACAAAAGACACACACACACACAAAAGACACGCACACACAAAAGACACGCACACACAAAAGACACGCGACACACACAAAAGACACGCACACATTGAAAAGACACGGCCAAGACAAAAGACACGCTACACACACACACACACACACACACACAGCCACAGAAGACACACACACACAGAAGACACGCGCGCACACACGCACACACACACAAAAGACACGCACACACAAAAGACACGCACACACAAAAGACACACACACACAAAAGACACACACACACAAAAGACACACACACACAAAAGACACACACACACAAAAGACACACACACACACACACACAGAAGACACACACACACAGAAGACACACACACACAGAAGACACACAGAGAGACACACAAATTTTTCCCTTGGGGGCATTGAGACGAGCAGCAGCGTAAAAGGATACCGTCCACGGCAACTATCTTGACACCCCAGGAGCGAGCGTTAGCCAGCACACCGCCACGAGACTTCTCCTGCACCCAGGCACATGAGACAATGCTGAAACACTCCCAGATAGTGATGCACACTAAACAATAACATTACGACAAGCCGGACTTTTAAATGCAAGCCGCTGTAGCAGCAGAGACTTTCTGGACACAAAGTGAGCAGAAAGCTACATTTAGTCACAGCTACAACAACACGAGCATTAATAAGCTAATGATATCTATGTTGAATTCTCTTTAGCTTGGCAATTAACATTGGTGTTAACAATGAATATATAGTAAAAAGATCTGTAATTATTCATTTTTTTAATTGTCAGCTTCTCCAAATGATGACGGTGCTAAAACTATAAACAGGAAATTACTATCAAATGTCTTTTCTCAAATGGTTTAGTTTGTTATATTCATATTCACGATTAAACAAAACATTTACAAACTTGACTTGTTACCATACAGTAATCATTTGGCCACTTTGACTACATTTAGACTGTCTCCAGAACTTCATCATTACGAGAGGAGTTCTACATTTGAGTGAAAGTGAGATTGTTGCTGGCTGAGCGCCCACGTTGGGAAGAACAGAAAAACGTTCTTACGTTATTAAGGATCGCCTTCTCCAGCAAGGCCTTTCCACGGCTCCCACACACCTGCCAAACGCAAAGAGGTCCATTAGAGTCTCTACACAACACTAACGCCCGTCAGCATGTCGCGTTTGCATCAAGACCGGGCTGGGCAATATGACCACAATTTACAGCATTTAGCAGGCACTCTTATCCAGAGCACATTTCCTCATTTCAGGGACAGTCTCCCTGGAGCAACGTGGGGTTAAGGGTCATGCTCAGGGACCCAATGATGGTAGTGCTGGAGGTAGGACTGGAACCCACGTCCAGAGGTGAGCATCCTAGACCACCAAATTTGATGACCCCACAATGTAAATACACTCAATGCTCAGAATCTGCCAGACGATCACGGAAGCCACTGTTCTCAGCGCTTTTACGCCTCAGAGCACGCTTGTCAGAAATTAATGCCACGCATACAAGTTGCAAAAATGAATCGGATTTTGGCAGGTGTTCAAGCTCTTGCACTTGACGCCAGCATCATGGTTTCGGGCCAGCTTTTTTCACCTTCGTGAATACTGGAACGCAAACATTTTATCTTCTTCGTTTATCTTGGTGTCGCCTCATTTCAAAGCAAAAAGCGCCTTCATGTTTTTCTCGCACTGTCATGCTGTCCTCGGACAAGCGGACTGGGACGCCGTTATAGTCTACACTGCCGTACCTGTTGGAATCCTCAGTATTAGGGCCAAATTCAATCTATCATTTTGATAGCTGACCAGCTTCATCAATCATTAAAACCATTAGTCGAATTAACCGGATTATAAACTGCATAATTATAAAATGGTTCATGTAGCTACCACCTTTACATTTAGTAGAGGTTATTTAAATTTTGTGGTAAATAATAAAAGACAAGAAAGATAGTTCACCTAAAAGCATATTTTAATAAATAAGTTTCTTCTTTTGCCTTATCCAGCCTTTATTACGGCTCCTTTGGTTTTGTGATGGTACTGAGAAAATGGTAACATACCATTATAAACATGTATAGAGCTGAAAGGACAGCGCGGTTACTTTTTAACAATGCTTTTATGCGTTTATTAAACGCAAGACCTAACTATTAAATTATAATTATATGCCCAGCAACTATAACTTGCGCTTTTAAACAGACCCGCCGGGCCGTTCTTCCTCCCATATCTTGGTTTTTCTAGAACTTTCTTAAGCCAATCACAAAACCAGGAGCCATCGGCCAATAGGATTCGCAGCCAGAAGCTGCCAATACCCTGCCCCCAAACTGTCCAAACGTCATTTCAAACTGTCCAACCTCATTTCTTAAACTGTCCAACCCCGCCCCTTTCAAACCACGCCAGAGAAATCTTACCATAAAAAGCCGCCGGTAATCTTACTTTGCACGCCGAGGACATTTAACACACGAGAAAAAAACATGGATTCGGAGAGAAAAAAGACATTCGAAAGAGGAAAAATACAGTTTGCTAATACATTTCGTACAACCGCCAAGACTCGAATCTTAATTTTGTGCTCGAAGTGTCACATTTGCGCCACTTTGAAATTTTTTGCAGCAAGCCATTTTATGCCGCTTCTAGTTTTACGTTGATGTGGACGCCACAGGGCCATTCTTCTAGCTGTCGCTGAATGCTACGCGCGAAGAGCGAATCTCACCAGAGCAGGGTGCATAAAAGCAGTCTATTGGAAAGCGTTAGGTACTGCATGCAGAAAGGAAGCGGGAAAGTGTCTCACCCGCTTAAAAATACGCCTGCGACAATTGTCAATTTAATCCATAAATCAAATTCGTTGGCGACTATTTTATTGTCGACTTTTGTCGACAACGTTTTAATAATCATGCACTCTACCAATATTAACAAAAAAGTACGCTAGCGTAGTCAGTACAACGCCATACCGCCACGTAGCTGCTATAGTTCGCACGTCAAGGTTTCACTGGCAACACTATGCAGCTGCACCGTTTCTGGTCCCCTTTCTGTAGGGGAAATAGCTTTGAACACAGTCCACTTTTATCAAAATGTAATAATTCAAACAGGGTCTCATTTTTAAGCAAAACTTTTAGACTTCGCATTAAAAAAATTAATGAATCTCATTTCGAACTACATTTTTAAGGCCAATACCAATTGTGACGTGTCTAAATTTTAAACATCATTCTTATTCTTTTCTCCTTTTAACTTGAAACTTCAGGGTAAATGTTTAATTAAGAAAGTAAAAAAATATAAAATATTAATGCAGAAAATATTAAACAAGTGATTACAGGCCAAACAAAGTATTCCTTAAAAAAACAACAACTTGGGATCCACAATATGGGAATTTTTGGGCTGGTGCTGATATTTTTCATGCTTACATCTGCCGACGTTGATTATGAGTCAAGTGGGAGCGCAGGGCAGAAAGCAGCCAGAGAAGACAAGATATTTTGTTTGCCAAAGTTCCATTACACATCCAGAATTTTGGCACAAAATACATTTTAAGACAGAAGGCGCAGACCGTATGAAATCACACCTCGATTCTGGACACGCCTGGCGCAAGGGCTACCGTTCCGATGTTCAATAAATGCTTATCAACATCGGCTTATATGGCTGAAACATTGGTCCGAGGCGTCATGATTGAAATTTAATTATCGCCGCATCGCGTACAATTCCGGAAATATCGTGCATTCCTAAAAAATTACCAATTGTTGTTTTACGAAACAGCTTTTTTAAGTCTGGTTGTGTCTGCCGCTACTTTCTGTGCAAACATCTTATATCTAACGTTATATCACGCAGCCCTACGTAAGGGTAACGTGCAAGTTGAGACCAAAGAAATAAACATTTTCGTACCTGCGGTCTGGGTGTGGCGGGACGGCGGGAGGCTGAGTTTGCGCTCTCTTTCTGGTGAGATTTAGAGGAAGCGACGGCTTCACCTTGACCTCCGGGAGATCTGTCGGTCACGCCCCTGTTACCAGTGACGACGGCGCTCACATCCTTGTTCAAGAAACTTTCCACTTTCAGTTAATTAGAACAATATGGAAGTTAAACATGCCTCTCTAACACTGCGTTTATTACTCAAAGCAGCGCCGCATCATGCTCTCAAGTTTGTTGAGGAGGTACTAAAGCAAGAACCAAAAGCTGGAGAACAGGCCCATATCCAGCAATCACCAATGTGCACCTTTCAGTTGCAAAACCAAAAAACTTTTGTCAAAATGTAATTGGGAAACAAGCGACTGTGTGATACGATCAAAATCTCAAATCCCAACAGCTCATATATACCAGCACTTTCTACACCATTAAAAACACAGCTTTAGTGGCGCTCCAATATGCTGCTGCTGCTTTTCACGCCGTTTTTATGCCGTTAAAAACAGCGCCATTATTTCCAGGTCAAACACTTCAAAAGTGCTTCCTAGTAAGATATTTTACGCAATTGTGGCACCGCTATACTCCATACTAGAGGTCGAACGATATGCTTTTAAATGATGGCTTATATTTATAGCTGCCGATGGTCGTATATATGCTATTACATTTTTGCCAATACCAGATATTTCCGTTTGTAGTAAAATATCACCTAATAATAACAAAAGAATACACGTAAATTTCTCAAATTAACATTTATTTAACACTGACTAAACATAAATATAAACATAATAAATGTAAATGTCTAAAAACAATAAATAAATATATAATATTTGAACTTGACTAATAATTTGTAAACAAAACAAAGTTCTCATGTTACAAACTAGTTACAAACAGCATTTATCACATGTACCGCAGCAAAACTGGCGGTCCGCAGAGATGCCTGAATATCAAGATTAAATCTCGGATATCGGCCAGATGCTTATATCAGAAAAAATGCTAAATATCAGCCTGATATATTGGCTGACCGATATATATCGGTCGACCTCCACTCCACACATCTAAGAATGAGCACAGGCAGGTCGGAGTGAGCATGAAGGCAGAGTTGGGCGCGTACAGACAGAAGATTTTGCTTGTGAAAGTTCCACTGCACACTCAAAATTAAGACAAATATAACGCCATAGTATTATCTGTGCCTACACCCACGTGGCACTGTGGTGACGAGTGCAAACCCTCATACAAACCATGAAAAAATATTGTGGTCAGCAGTGTATTTTGCGACGCCACAAAATAATCATACTGTATTTCGTCATATCACAGCCCTATCGATAAGTGTCACAAAATTTTACATTTTAAGATCAAAAATCTGCATCAACCTAAAAATTCTTGTAGAGAATCTGTGTCCTTCATCTATTTAAGCCAACATGTTCAAAAAATAAATGCTGGCTTATAACAGGTAAATATTCAGGAAGAAAACCCAAAGAAAAGTGACTCGTTTTCCAATTTTCTATTTTGCTTCAAATTATTTTCAAATAAAAAACCCCCACTCATGTTCTATTTTTTTTTAATTGAACGTGAGTAGAGTGACCCCGAGAGTGGGAAGCACACGGCGAACACTAAAAAACAAAAGTGTGAAAATCTCAGATGGAGAAGAGTAACTCTCTTATTGCCAAGAAACAAAGCTAAAAATTTCTCATGAGAAGGACAAGAAGAAAATAAAAAGTAAATATATTTATTTTGATCCGTCTGGTGTTGCGCTCGCTTCCCACATGTAACAAGCGATTTGACTGATCACATGTAATACCCAATGAAAAGCCAAACTGGAAATCAGCGTCCCGTTTTTCACCACTCTCATTTACGCACACACTGAGATTCCATCAAACTGTGAAATCGGAAAACGGCTTGTTACTCGTTTTAGTTATGGAACGGTTAACAGGGAAAAACATGCTTCGTTGTTTTCATTTGAAAAAAAGACTGAACGAATGCTGGTATCGGCCAGACTTTGTTTATACTGATGATCAGAATTGCATATCATATGTCCTATAAATCACTTCTTCTGTGTACATTTCTGTGTCTCATAAAATCAATAAGTCAACGCAAAAATGTTTGTAAAATCCTGTTTCGCTCACCCCGCCCAGGCGGCAGATGACCTGCCATGATGCAGAAGCTGGACTGGGCGCTCACCTCGGCCCAGGTAGCTCGCTCCCTCCAGTATGGGGTCCGAGCCCAGCAGGCTGACCATCCACACAACGCGCCCGCCGCGCTGCATTACGCCAGTCCTCCTCAAGCCACTTACAGCTTTCATGAAGAAAATGAAGAACATTCACCAATGTACTCTTATTCATCAAGCACTGTTCTATCTATCTATGAAGTATCTAGAGGGCTAATTAATCATATTCAGTGCTTACTTTTAGTTTTTTCAACAATAAAACATTAACCCACCAACATGTAATCTTGTTGTCTCTGCACCAACTTCTGGCTTTTCTCTAACAGGGTAAGGTGTTTAACGTAGCTGGCAGTAACTTCGTTTTAATGCCAGTTGTTGTTTTAAGTCTAGCTTTACGGGTTGAAGAACAGTCGTGGACTATGAAACACTGTTGTACAGTCAACAGGATAGGAGCATCTGCTAAACGCTGTAAATGTAAATGTTCTCAGGTAAGAACAGATTCTACAACTGAGGAGCACTCTTGAGCAATTTTTTTTTTTAAAATATTAGTTTATCGTGTTTTCTTTAAGTAGGCTATTTAAATGTCTTTCTTAAGAAAAACTGTAAGAAAAAATAGCTTGTTGAAAATGTTAATGAATAAGGTCCATCGCTTTTCAGTGAAATGTTGTGTTGAGCTCAAGAGTAAAGATGGCAATTGATATTGAGTGCTTTTTGAGATATTTCGTATGAGTGACCGATTCAACTTTTTCAGTTCCGATAGCGACGCCCAATTGGTTTGGCTTTTGGGTATCGGGCTGAACCCAGTAATCGACCCATAACAGCTTTTTACTCACAGACCTAAGAGAATTTGGGGTGTTTTTCTATACCTTTGTTTTAAGGCTTATTATAGTGTGTGCGGAAGTTAGCCCTATACATGCCTTGTGGTGATGTGCTTAAAACCTCCTGCACTACTCAGAGTTGCCTCAGTTTGGTGTGTAAATGCTGACACTGTCTTGAAACCAGCCCATTTCTGATAAAACTGGAGTCTTATGTCTATTTTTTTTTTTAACTTTATGTAGTAAAGTAGAACAGAGTCTGTTTTGTTGGCTTGCAGAGTTTTCATTACAGAGATACTCTATGGCTTAGTACTAGGAAGAAAAAATGTTTTTGGGAGAGAACTACATTTTTGACACGATAGCATTCCACACAACAACGAATACATGTCCCAGAATAAACACTGAAAACATCAAGTAAGCGGCTGTATTTCAATACATAGGAATTAGCGTGAATGTCGAACAGTAAACCAGCTTTAACGCAGTAACACTTCTGATGCATAACAAACTCTGTGTGTGTGCATACGCAAGCGTAAAAAAACCTACAATTTTCGATAAACATCAAAAATTATAAATGGATAGACGGAAGACAGACTTTACAAACGTGTTATGAGTGTTTGTCACTGTGCTGTTTGTCCACTTAAGGAAAACACTACTGACTTGCATTTTTATTATTTTTACTCATCAATAAATATAAATATGACTCCTACTTATAAACATTTATTTTCAAAATAAAAATATATAATATTTGTGATGTGCATTTTGCTAATATTCTAATATAGCAGCCACTATATAATTTGTGAATTTTTAAATATTAAAATGTGCAATTTTTGTAAAATATTTTTTCTATATTTTGAGATCAAGACTATTAGCAGACTTAAAAATCCTGTATTAGCCTTTGATATCGACAACAAAAAGTACATATGTTCCATATTATTATGTAAGTTACCTAAACAGAACATGAAGAAAATAACGAAACATAGACAAAACTACCAGTAAAGCAAATCTTATTATTAATAACATAACATTATAATTCAAGTAGAAGTTGATCCAGTCTGACATCGTTAATACGGTACTGAACCAAAACAGTCAGAAAAAGCTACTCAGTAGGTAGTCAGACTAATGTGTTTAGTTGTTTTACTTAAAAAAATATATATATAAAGTTTATTTAAGTTAAGCCCTTATATCAATGAAGCTCTAAAAGTGCCAAAAAATCAGGTGCATAGACTTGTTAAAGATGAAATAGAGAGCAACAACATAGTCCCGATTAAATACAACACAATATGATTAATAACATTATTTAAAAGACAGAGAATTCAAAAAGTAATAACAGCCTCTCAGATATTTTTGCAGAATGTTACTAATTGAGAGAAGAAGTCAATCAGAAGGATTAAAAAGTTCAGCAACTGATAATGATGTGAATATACGAGGAAGAAAACGAAGGTTACACAGAACTTGAGTTTATATTTTGCTATCAGCATTCCAAATTACACGCAAATGTTATTTACAGTAGTAGAAACAAATAGCTCATTAAATGAATAACAGTTTAAAAATCGGATCGTCAATAGATTAAATGCCAGGACTGAAGGAATATCAATATTCTCCGTCAACAATATTCAAACTTCCTTTCGATTTGAGTCTTCTCTATTCCATTTTTATCGGAGATAAAATCGAGCAAAATGCTTGCTAAATGCCGCGGATGCAAGTTGTGCAGCATCGACACCGTAAACAGTTAAAGAAGGTGTAAACCACTCAGTGCTAATGCGGCTAACAGCGACTGCGAGTCAACGGGAACGCATAGCATGGCCTTTTTGTTGTGATTCGGACTCCTTGTGTCGCCGCACAAACGCCTGGGTTTCTTAAGAAAATAAAACATTAAAGATCGCACTTTACCTTCCGCACACACAGTCTTCGGATAAGCGGATGACCTGATCACTGGTGAGATGTGAAAAAAAGAATCTTTAAAAGCGTTAAAATGCGAAGCAGCAGACGACAAAAACAAGCGAAGTTCTGTTCACCGCTAAACCGTTTCAAAAAACCGCTCCAAAGCGACGTGAAAAGCAGCGGAACCAAAAAGCTGCAGCGCCGTCTGGAGCCAAGGAGTGGTAACGCGAAGGGGGAATGTGCATACTCGCACCCTAGGTAGTGTATAACTTACGAAGGGCTTTACACAGTGAACTTTGACGGTCTCAATTCATTCCCAGACTAGACACTGTAAAAAATAAAATAAAATACAAGAAACGTCCGCCGTATGCTCCTTGGGTTTCACTAAGAGAGATGTAGTGAACTAGAGTGTGTAAGGATTATGGTTTTATCCCTATATATTGGTTAAAAACCAAGCTTTGTATCTAAACTATATAGGAATAGAGGACGCATTTGAATGTTTTGTGAGGAGACTGATGTTCCCGCACTTCAGATAACATGTCCACGGGCCCATGGCTCGTCCTCAGGTTCCGCGCGCGCACGTCTTCACTGTTGTATGCCCATTTGGGGTAAATATGTGTTTTAAGAGGGTTAAACATGGGGCCCTTTTGGGCAGCTGGGACATTTGGGCAAAGGACATTTTACAAATATAAAGGCTATGTAATAGATGAATATTAGGTTTGGATAAAATCAAATCAACACCATTTACTATTTTTACACAAATTTACACCATTAAACTACTTCTATCATTCAAATTTTGATTACATCAAATGAGTATTAAACAGCGCAAACATAAATTGATCCATCGACAGCAATCCTATAAACCCACCCAGCAAGCATTATGGTGCTGTATCGCATGTGGTATGTTATACTGTGAACATATTTTTTCCAATAGATAGCAACAAAGGACTCAAATGGCACAATTCATGAATCAAATGAACTGATTTATGAACTGATTTCTGAATCAAAGTACCGACTCATGAAACGATTCACGTATCAAATAAACAGATTCATGAATCAACAACTGATTTATAGAGTCGATCATGAATCAGGATGGTTTTATCATGTAACGATTCACGAAATCAAAAAGAACCAACATGAATCAAAAGAATCAATTCATGTACCGATTCATGAATCAAATGAATCAGAATCGATTAATGAATTGATTCATGAGTCAAATTAAGTAGTTTAATGGTGTAAATTTGTGTAAAAAGAGTAGTGTTCATTTGATTTTATTCAAACCAAATATTTATTTCTTTAATTATTTATTCAAATCATTGCCACAGAATCAATTTGATCTTATACACTGATCCCGATATGCACGTAACTATACACCATAATATATAAACAATAACATTTTGGTGTTTTGTCCTTTCTTGTACCAGGATGGGGGGAAAGGCAAAACTTCCTGCGGTGCTGATTTCATTCCTACTACATGCTCACCTTGGTGTCAACCCCATTTCTTTTTCTAAACATATAATTTGCTCAGTTCTACGAACTTCATATAAAGTCAAAGTCAAAGTCAAAGTAAACTTTATTGTCATCTCTATATACTGTACAGATACATAGATATTTAGACGACGGGTTTTTTTCAGTGCAGAGCAGGAACAGAGAACAGAGAACAACAGAACAAATAAGGCACATGGACTAAACAATAAATAAGTAAAATACGAAATATACATAAAAAATATAAATTTTAAACTAGTCATGGAATTTAAAAAAAATATAATTTGAAACTAGAAATAGAAATAGAAATAGAGGTAGAATTGGAAAGCTGATGGTATTACCTACAGGTGAAACTGACATTTTACACTGATGTGTGTGAGGTAGGAAGAAGTATGACAGATACTATATTCATTATGCTGCCCAGTGTATGTGCAAACATGCAAACATTTATACAAGCAGTGTACAATGTTTGTGCAAATAAGTGGTGGCAGTGCAGTGTCGTAACAACAGTTATTTGAGGAGG
>JAVGVS010001303.1:17500-24999 GCA_032718565.1 Distichodus sexfasciatus
TACCTGTATTAGTGCCAACTTCCAAAGCAAATTCCTTGTATGTGTGAACATAGTTGGCAACAATCTTCAATCTGATTTTAATAAATGTGGCGCAAAGTGGGACTATAACTTTATGACTATAATATTTAAATAATGAATTTACACCTAAATGGATCTCAAAGATACCCTTTCAACATCAACAACTGTTATGGAGCCTAGTGGGGAGATAAAATCCCAGCGGCATCTGTACTTGATTTAAAGCTGAAAATTGTCCACCAATCGTCATTTTGGATTGCACATTTAACTGAGTAATTATTTGTCATTGTAAACACACCACAGCACAACATAGCACAGTGGGCAGCATAGTGGAGCAGTGCTTAGCGACGGTACCTTGCTCATGAGTACCTCAGTGGTACCGTTACTGGTCCAGGATTTGAACCTGCAACCTTCTGATAATGGGCAAACTCCCTAACAGTTACACTGCCAACTCCTCCGTGTAGAAAATGAGAAACAATAGTTCAGTTCACTGTGTTGGACTGTTGAATATGGATAAATGGGAAAAAACTACTTGACTTTATATGTAGATGTTACAGGTTGGGCCTCATTCACCAACCATTCTTAAGAAAAAATGTTTTAAATTCCACTAATGCAGTTTTCACAACATTCATCTATGTATTTCTTAAGTAGTTCTTAATTAAGAACAGAACCTACAAACAGAGAACAGCTCTGTTTTTATTAGCATATTAGGCTTTCTTCAAATATTCAATGTCTTATTCAATATTAAATGTCTTAAATTTCTTAATACCAAGATTAAGAAAATATTGATGAATAAGGCCTAGTGTTGTAAGCATTTATTAAAATAAAAATATACCACATAAAACATAAAATTCTCCAATATTTCATACCTCCTCAAAATAAATTACCCTCCATTATGACTAATGATTTATACACTCCTGTGAAATAAACAGGATAAAAGGTTCTTCATCATCTCTTGTACTCATAGTTACCTTTTTTAATTAAAAAAGCTGGCGTGCTAATAGTGAATAATCTCTTCCAGTACCAAAAAATAACACTGCGGCATTAACTTCTATCCAGATGTGTCGCTGAATATAAGGTCAGGTGATGGTGCAGCTTATGATGCTGGTCCTTCTTTCTTCTTCTTTGCTGCTTTGCATTGCATGATTTTTCGTAAACAAGTCAACGAGACAAGACCACAGTAAGGAGTAAAATTCTTTTATAGATATAAACGGTTACAACAATTTACACAAAGTCTCTATCAATGGCTTTACATTATTGCAAGGGCTACTCCAAAATATCTAACTAGAGACCCAAGAGGTGAACTTTTCCTATAAATTATGGCACATACAGTAAGATTTTTGTCTACAGCACTACAGGGTAGAAAACCCTACAGAGAAATGGAGATGGCAGGCGTCAGCAGTGTCACATTATCACTTTGTCACGTGAAATTCCAGTTTCTTTCAATTAGACGCTAAGAAAAGTGCTTGACGTGTCAACGAAATGTAGAGTTCTGACTCAGGGAACGAGGTTTCGGGATGTCAGCACAGAGGTAAAAAGACTATTGCACGTGTCAGAAATTATCTTCATGACACTCTTAACGAGCATCGTAATAAGAATACATCTTGGTAAGGTGCAAGTGCTAAGTACTTACGGTTGAGGAACAAAGGTCTTTGGTCCCATATAAGTGTGACGCTTAATGGCACAACTTTTATAAAAGCCACCTCACACCCCTTTCCACTCGACGTGAAAAAAATGAGTGCAGTACATATTCCCAACTTTCTCTGATGTAAGACTTGAAGAATCGTAGCATTAGCTTGACAGGAAAATGGCTGTGTTTAGATTTCTACCTTAATTATTGTCCCTCAAAAAGTCATCTCTCCTCTCCTCTCTTGCCTCTCTCATCAAAGATGCTCTCCTTCGCTAGACAGGATTTTTCTCTTAACCTGAATAACCAACCCTAAAAGCCAAGATTGGGCCATTCACCAACTGCACTTAAGAACCCACGAAAATTCAGACATTCAGCAGAGATATGTTATGGTATGTATGAGGACATAATCTATAAATGGTGAAGAGCACTCTTGCAGAAATTGTATTGCATGAGCTTTTGTGCAAAATGTTACCTTAATTAATACTGTTCTTAAATTCTATTGTTGTTAATTCTACAGTTTAAGAAAACGTAAGAAAAAAAACCTTTGCAAGATATTGTTAAATGAGGCTCATTGTTTTTACATTTTCAGACATTTTAGGGTTTTGGCAGACCTTAACAGGGAAATCCTGCTTTGTGGGGCGTTTTTGACCTGGAGACCTTCAATTGCTTGCTTGAGTTCAACTGATTGTCAGTGGCAGAATTAACAGTACCTTGGATTAAAAGGCAAAAGGAAGCAAATGAGGTGAAGATATAGGAGCTTTTCCACTGCCCAGTGCAGTACAGCACACTCTTTTTAAAGAGTGTTTGTGGGTGCTGTTGCTTTCTAAAGTATTCTGTACCATAGCTAAGTAGTCAAACATCATTTAGCTGCTCTTCTTTACCAAGAATAAGTAGCCAAGGGTCATTTTTCTTTTGGTTGCTTTTCTTCACTAAGGCACCAGAAGCCAGATTCCTTGAGTGTCCCCTTCTGCAGAAAGGGTACTTTATCACTGCTAAACAGCCACACCTCTTTTGGTTTATCTTCTGTACCAAGAGTAAGTATTCAAGAGTATGTAGTCATTCCCTCTTTTGGTTCCCCTGGCTATGTCTTTACCCAACTGAGGAAGGACTTAAGAGGTCGAGGAAGAGAGGCAGCCATACACTGTCACTTGCAACAACAGCACCTCTCTTGGCTATGTCTTTACCCTTCCAGCCACCGGACATTTTTGGGGTTTCAAGACATTATTTGATTAACTGAGGAATTCAGAGTTTTAGGTGGATAACCCATTTGCCCAGGGGTGCCATCTCAACCAGGAGCACTTCAGTAATTGCTTGAGTGCAACTTATTGTCATAGATGGAAGTCAACCGGGTGAGACAAAGCTAACAAGGTGATGACATGGAGCTTTTCCACTGCCTGGTGCAATACAGTAAACTTTTTAAAGAAATGTTTAATCAAGGGTACTGTTGGTTCAATGTTGTACATGCTCCGCCCTCCAACGGGCATCCCTACTGGATATCCCTTGCGCTTGCAAAACCTGAACTCTCAACAACGGGAGGGTGATTGTTCTATAAACAGGCCATGTACCCATTGTCCAGCTCCCAGCACCGATGCAGGGGATCAAATTTGCAGAAGGCGGTCCTTCCTCCAGCACTACCAACACTGGACCCCTGAGCAAGACACTTAACCTCAAGTTGCTCCAAGGAGGCTATTCTTTGAAGTTGCACTGATGTTTGGAAGCTTTTTATGGAATACTTTGCATCTCTATTTTAGCCTGAGTTACAACCACAGAATGACCATCATCGCCATGCAAAATTTTCTCCTACTTTCAAGAGTAATGACAATGGAAGCCTATTGGAAAAAGTTTCACTTGTACCGTACTGGACCACTGGCAGTGGAAAAGAGCCTTCATGCCACCAAGTTTTACTGAAGTCGTAGTTAAATTCGACTAGTGTTCTACAAGTTCAGCTCTCAAAGAAATACTCAGGAAACTGTACAAGTGCACCAAGGGCTGAAGTGCACACAGAAGCTGTAAAAAATCAGAAAAATTGGGACTTGGTGGTCCACTCGGACTGGAATAAGAGGCAGAACATCCAGTCAATTTAACCCCCCGACTTCCAATAAGGACAAATGGAAAGCGACATTGACTTTTAGCAAAAGTTGGTCCTACTCCATTGTCCCTTTACGTAAAACATTAGAAGGAAACTCTGTCAAATCTTTAAACTTTCCAGTGCCCTTTGCAAAGCTCAGCCTCGCTATCGTTTCTAACCAGGAACAGCCCATCAGTCTTGTATTGCACATTTGAGAATGAAAAATTGCACATGGAAAAATGGCGCTGCGTGACCTGATATTCGCTCAAATTCTTGCACCCCTAAAAATCTAGCTCTGGTCTTTCCATCATACTATAAAAACTATATTACAAATCAAGTAAAGGGATTTTGGCAACAAGTCATATAACGACAGACCTAAAGCATCTCTCTCTACCAACTACAAGCTAAAAAATGTTGAGCACAAATGAAAACCATCTGAAATGGGTCATCTTCATTGGTGAATACAGAAGATACCCATACAGGAAGTGAATACCGAGCTATCATTGGCAACAACAAATATACCCTTAAAGCACCAGAGGAGGGATCGACAGGCTATCCAGAGCCTGTTGGAAAGTTGACCTCCTGGAATAAAATCGTTAAAAAATGTTTTAGCTATGCACTGTGCCTTTAAGGAGTTTTGGATCCGTCCCATTTTAGAACCTGAATCTCAATGGCACGAGCTGGTTCGCCTAAATTTGAAAGGTATTAACCCGACGTCAGTAGTTTTGAATTACAGGAAGGACTTAAATGGCTCATACTTCGAAGTAAACAGTCAGTTTTTAACTAGTTGATGAAAGTTTTTTCCTGACTGCATAGTTATTCGCCACAACCTCTCCAAAGCCTGCCTTTGCAGTCCTTTACGTTAAAGGCGTTTTCCTATTAGGAAAAGTTCGAGGTCGCAGCTAGGTCTGAGGCAGGTGGTCACTAATAAGGAGAGAAGATGATTGGGGCGTGAGCTGCCCTCAGGGGTCCAGGGGCGGGCCTGAAGAGGGTGGGGCTTAGCAAGGGAGTCTGGATGATGGCGGTCTGCCCTGGGGCGTGGCGTAGAGTCAGAGGGTTGGTTGGCATGGTGCAGAGAGCGGCTGGGGTCAGAGGGGAAGGTAGAAAGCTGGCGGTCAAGGTTTTGGAGAGCTCTTTCTGCAGGGCCAGTTTGGTCTGAGAGAAGAAATGGAGGGAGAGAGAAAAAAATACTGGATATTGAAATATTATTCCAAAACACATCCCTCAAACATTATATGAAGCATCAAAATACAACCCCAATAGTAGTGTTCAGTCAGTGTGGTTTCATGCAGCAAGAAACTATTTAAGGCACGATAAGAACATTAGCCATATTAGTGTCTCTGGAGACACTTTGCCTTTCAGGAAGACTATATGATCTCTCTGTTGTCTTCACTCCTGTATGAAAATCAATTTACAATTAAAACTGGTATTGTTATTAACCGAATAACTGTACATATGCTATAAAAACTTTTCTGAAAGTGAGAAGTGGAACAAACAACATTCTCAAATAAAAGAAATTAGCAGTATATTTTTAGACCTAGACAAATGAGAAAAAATGTGAGGTACAGATGACCAAAGCCATAATATTAATCAGAAATGAATACTAAGAAATTTATTTGGTAAAATGCCTTTCAAGACAAAGTCAAGAATATGAATACAAACTGTAAAACCAACTCACAGGCAACAAAAAACAGAAATAAACAATAAACAATTGATAAGGTACAAATAAGGTGCAAAACAATATCTATCTATCTATCTATCTA
This sequence comes from Distichodus sexfasciatus, assembly GCA_032718565.1. Taxonomy (NCBI): domain Eukaryota; kingdom Metazoa; phylum Chordata; class Actinopteri; order Characiformes; family Distichodontidae; genus Distichodus; species Distichodus sexfasciatus. The sequence goes on from JAVGVS010001303.1 coordinate 22,977, forward strand.
TCTATCTATCTATCTATCTATCTATCTATCTATAGACTTGGGTTGTAATTTACTATAGTTATATTTTTCAATTATGAAATAATAATAATAATAGCTAGAAGAAATGGCACTATATATATATATATATATATATATATATATATATATATATATATATATATATATATATATATATATATATATATATATATATAGCCATTCTTCTTCTTCTTCTTTCATAATTGAAAAATATAACTATAGTAAATAACAACCCAAAAGCTTCTCTGAATATATACGAATACTTTTTAGACCCAAACTGTAATAAAGGTTTAAGGCAAAAAAATATGTTTATATATATTTTTTAATTTGTCATAGCTACAAGACACACTGTACATTAAATATATAGTTTCTACTGTTATGCACATGTACGGTCATTGTCTAAAGTATAGTTAATTGAACAATTCTTAACTTCTAAATTAAATTCTATTTTTTAATTCATTTTTTTTCATAGGATGGTTCAGGGAACATTTCACTACATGTTGTACTTGTATAGTTATGTACGTGTCAAATAAAGAATCTTGACGCTAGCAGCATTAAAAAATAGTGTGCACTGTAATTTGTAAAGGTTTACAAATACATATATGGGATAGGACTTTACAAGTAGCAGAGCACTCAAGCCATCATTAGAGCAAAACGTGCAACTTATAAAAATATATTATTTAATATAAAGAATTTTTGGGACATGATGTGACTCCTGTGCTCACCTGAGGAGTGATGGTCGTGAGGTTGTAGGGGTGGTACACTCCCCCCAAAGCGGAGCCAGTTCCGGCCGACAGCCCCGCCAACCCTACGTTCTACAGAGACACAAACGGGATGAGAGGGTATGTGTGTTAGAGTTTATTTATCACTGAGCTTAAGTACCATAAACATGCCAAAATCCTATATCCTGAAAGTATAATGGGCCCAAGGTCAACAGGATGTCGGCTTGTCTGGTCTGGTCCTTATCATCTTCATAATTTTGTAATTAACAAAGATTGAAAACTGACAATCAGATTTGGGAAAACAACCAAAAAATCCCATTTGCAATCAAATAAAAAATGGCAAAATACGAAAAAGTAACATTCATATTTCGTTTTAGTTTTTAATCAAATGCAAGCGACTGTAAAGTGTGTGAAAATCACAGACGAAGAAAAGTAATGCAATAATTGACCGAGTGTCCCAAAATGGGAAATTCAAGCGTTTTAGAAAACGACTTATTAATTTTTTCCAAACTGCGAAAAATGTTTTGGAATTTGAAAAACAAATGAATCAATGACATATGAGCATGTGGCGGTTTTTGAAAGAGGTTCACTTTTGCATCCTTGCAAAGTGTACAAAGTGAAGTGAAGGGCTAGTCTGGAGGGTTTTACTGTGCGTGCGTGTGTATGTGTGAGTGTGTGTGGTGACTCACCGCTATCAGCGAGCTGGCTGAACTCGGGTTGTACGGGCTGAACTTTGGTTTGGGGGGTTTTCCTGCCAGTCTGTCTTTGTGTCTCCTACTGCTCATATGCTGCAGCGAGGACAAATGAGGGCAGAATGAGGTTACATAAGCAAAAAGTTAAGATATAAAATGTGTGTTCGGGGGTGTGTGTGAATGCATGCATATACATACCACATCGTATGTAATTTATATAGAAACATCCACAAAACAGCACTGGTCACATCAACACTGATCCAGAATCTGCTTTTCCGCAGCTTTATGATGTGAGTTTACAACTTTGGTTGAAAATTTGAGCATCAACCAAACATGAGAGAGCTATCGTAGCTAGTTTGCTAGCTACGTGGACTCGAGGTTAAAGGAGAACTCTACTCGTTTTGAACGCTGCCGACTCGATCGATGACACACACGTTGCTTAGGAGGACCGATAGAAAACTGACATTCTTGCAGTAACAGTTTGCAATTGCCGACATGGAATTGTATTGAATTGAATTAAAAATGTCAACTAATAAATCCCATCTTGAATTGTTGTCGAGGATAACGCTAGCTAATTTTGGCCAATGATAT
>JAVGVS010001304.1:0-24943 GCA_032718565.1 Distichodus sexfasciatus
GAAAACTGGGCAGTGGTCAAACTCTCTTGTTACTCTACTACAATCAAGAATTCAGGGGTTAAATATATTATTGTTAAAATAATTGTGTTGTGTTGGTGTGCAGGTACAGTATATATTCAAGATCCAAAGTCCTATGTGGATCACAATATCCAAGAGCCTGTCCATCTTGGTTACTGTTGCCAGCTCAAACAATGAAACAATGCAAAACAGACCATTTGCACATCACTGACTAATATTTCATAAAACATACTGCTGTGGAATATCCAGTGTTGGAGTAATGCATTGCATAAGTAAAGGAATTACAATAATGTAAAGGATTACTAAAAAATAGTGCTACAACACACTTTTAACCTGAAATTCAGTGCTTTTTTTAAAATCACAAACACAGCGAGACCTTTGGGCCAAGAAATAAATTTCAACCAATACAATTTTATTGAAATGAGATCATGAGAAAATGTGGTATAACGCTATAGAAAAAGCTTGCATACTGTAAATTCATAAACAGTTTTGATGTATAATTCAATTTTAAGTTAACACTCATGTCAGCTCATAACAGCTCATGTCAAGGCTATAATGAACGTTAATAAACAAATTACCACAACTAATATTAAGTAAAAGCTGTTACGAAATGGATAGATAGTAAGCAAGTGCCATGCCTTCTTGAAGATAAAAGATTATGTTTATTATACTTGGATTTTATGAGTGACCCTACAGTAAAATGAACCCTATTGTTATTGTCATTAAAATGAAACTTAAACCAAACACATGAGAAGGTGTTTTCATTTTGTATTAGTGGTATTTTATGTGTATGAACTTACAAAAGGCTTGTTTTAGCTTAAATAATCTGACATTGTTCACTTAGCACACAATACATTCAAATACTTTTAAAAACACACTTCACAATTTAGATGCATATACAGGAATTAAACATATGCACAATCTACAAAATATCTAACATGTATAACAACGCTGAATGAAAATAATAAAAGTATACATGACATCTTTGACACAAGTCAAGAATGTTAAACAAACACCTTCAGAATATTTTCTTTATATGTTTGAAAATCTCTTGAAGTTTCAGTCCATATATAAGTGGGTTGAAAAGGGGTGGAATAACCAAAAATTCAACTGATAATACCATACGAAATATCTGGGGCATGTCTGTGTCTATCCTGTTATTAATAACTTCAAAAAATGTACTGAAAGAATAGCTGATAAAAATGAACAAATGTGGAAAGCATGTTTGTAGGGCTTTTCTTCTGAAGTCTTTTGAACGTAATAAACAGATAACAAGAATTCGAATATAGGAGAAAATGATGAATAGCACAGTTGGAAATATGGCAATAGTTAAAATAACAATCCCATATAAGTTGTTTACATATGTGTCTCCACAACTCAGTTTCACAATTGAAAAATTATCACAGTATATTCTGTTTAATCTGAATTGACATAACCGAAGCCGGTATGTAAGAATCAGTCCACCACCGATCTCACAAAATGGCACAAACCAGGAGAAAAACAAGAGCTTTTTGACTGTGGAGATTTTTACAAGCATTACGTATTGCAGGGGTTTACAAATTGACACATACCGGTCATAGGCCATTGCTGACAAAAGTGTGAATTCTGAAGCACAGTAGGTGTAAATCAAAAAAGCCTGAAATGTACAGGCTGAATAAGACACCACTTGTCCTTCAGACAAAATATCATTCAGTAGTTTGGGGTAAAAAGCAGTTGTTCCAAGGACAGCATTGCAAAACAAAGCAGCAATTAAAATGTACATAGGTTCATGGAGTTGTTTGTTTTTAAAGATAACGGAAATGACCATGGTGTTACAGCAAATGATCAATATATACATAACAAGAAAAAACACAAAATAAGCATTTCTGTACTTCTGCAGTTCTACAAGTCCTTCAAGAGTTAAATATGTCACATTAGTGAAATAATCCATTGTTTTATATCTTCTGAAACAGGTATTAAGAATTCAGGGGTTAAATATATTATTGTTAAAATAATTGTGTTGTGTTGGTGTGCAGGTACAGTATATATTCAAGAGCCAAAGTCCTATGTGGATCACAATATCCAAGAGCCTGTCTATCTTGGTTACTGTTGCCAACTCAAACAATGAAACAATGCAAAACAGACCATTTGCACATCACTGACTAATATTTCATAAAACAGATTGCTGTGGAATATCCAGTGTTAGAGTAATGCATTGCATAAGTAAAGGAATTACAATAATGTAAAGGATTACTAAAAAATTGTGCTACAAGACACTTTTAATCTGAAATTTTTTTTTATCACGAACACAGCGAGACCTTTGGGGCAAGAAAAGAATTGGGCCAACAAGAGTGTGAATACTTACAGTCATTATGCTACACCATATCACCCCCCACTGGATATATGATGAGCTGCATTAAACTACATTTTAGCATTTTAGGATGCTAAGTCCTACTTCTGCAGTTATTTTGGTGCAAGTAAATCAGAAGTAAGGCAGACATCGTGTAATGCATTACAATTCGGAAACAGTAATATTGTAATATAACAAATTACTTTAAAATAACAGTAACTAATCATCTTTAATGTGTTACATTGTGGAAGAAACTTGCCCAACATTGGTAATATCCTGTATAATATCTGTGATAACTGAAGATGAATGAAAGTGAAGTAATGAAGTAAAAGTGAGGTGAGGTGTTTTTATAGTTTTGTAACAGATTTTATGAGAAAGAGTACACAGACTTTCTGGAATGCCAAGAGCACGTGCTGTTGGAGTTTTTATAAGTAATCTGCTTTCCTGTAGAGAAGGTGGACACAAACAAAAAATAAAATCCAAATGACAATGACACCAAAAAAAAATTAACTGTTTCAAAATTAATATCAGTAGTAATTCACACTGCAATATTATTTGACACCTGGGCTGCCGGGAAATTTTTTGACCCCTGACTGCTAAGTGACCTCACTGAATTCACTCAACCCTCTGCTCCAAGTCCAAAACTTGATCGTGGAATCACCTGTAAAAGTTTAAGAGGTGCCAAGAAATGTGACCAGGGCATAATTAGGACACTGCTTCTTGGTTTTATTCTGTGTTCATTTGCAGGCATTATTCTCCCTCATTAATTTGCAAGAATTCTAATATCAGCAATGTTTTCCAGTTTTTCAAAAAATAAATATGCATCTAATCTTAGCCAACTCATTGCCAAAAACCCGCATCAGTATTATATGTTTTACTACAGAATATGCTTTCAGAAGAAGAAGAATCCAAATAAATGCTTTGTTAATAGAAGTAAATTTTTCTGTCAGAATTGGCTTCATATCTAAACCTACTACATTAGCAATAATTAATCTCATGCTTTAAGCGCTGAGCAAGACCCATAAGCACAAGGCGCTTCAAATAATAAAGATAAAGCTCAGCATTTAGCTTTACATCTATGTTACAATCAGATATGTGAAAAAAATCAGTCTTAAGGCTTATGACAGAGGCTTCAGCAAAGTGCATTCCAGTGAAGTGGCACACTCAGGTTTGTCAGTATGTAACAAATCAAGGGGATTTCTTTGCATATGCAAAAGTGCAATTTGGGGGCCCAAACAAAATCAACAATATAAAAGGTTTGTACTGAATGCCATGTTTTGTGTTAAAAGGAATTATAACACTGCCTTCTACTATATGATTACGATTTTAGAAAGTGTAAAATTTAAATTTATAAAATTTGTATTCATAAGGTAATGCTTGAAGGCTGAAATAGTAAAATAATTGTAACTGCTTTTTCCTTACAGATTCCATTCACAATGGAAAATGTTTCCAGGATCTGAGTGTTTACACTCTCAGGGCTAGATGAATCAGTGGAAAAAAGATATGTGTTTTTTTTCTTTAACAGCTTTTTACTATAATTTTATTATGTTGTGTAACCTCACTGTAATTTTTATCATTGCTTTGGATAAGGGACTGCATGAGCCTATGTATATATTTTTGTGTAACTTGTGTATAAATGCATTATACGGTACTGCTGGCTTTTATCCCAAATTTATGTATGACTTACTGTCCCCAGTTCACATGATTTCATATGCAGGGTGCCTTGTTCAGATATTTGTTATTTATTCTTCTGTTTTGTGTGACCTGTCAACTTTAACAATAATGGCCTATGACAGGTATGTGGCAATATGTAGACCTCTAGAGTACTATTCAGAAATGACAAATGACAGAATTGTAAAATGCATTGTTTTTTCTTGGCTCGCACCAATGTTATGCATGGCTGGTTTAGTCGTGTTAACTTCAAGGTTAACCTTGTGTGGCTCAAGCATTTCAAAACTATACTGTGAAAACTGGGCAGTGGTCAAACTCTCTTGTTACTCTACTACAATCAATAATGTGATTGGATATATAATTATAATCATATATTTTGGACATGCAGTATTGATTGCATGTTCATATATTCAGCTCATTGCAACATGTAGAAGGTCAAAAGAAGACAGATATAAATTCATGCAGACCTGTATGCCACATTTGATTGCTCTTTTGAATTTTGCAGTTGCATTGCTGTTTGATGTGCTTTACAGCCGATATGGTTCAAATACTTTTTCTGAAGGTGTGCGAATTTTCTTATCCCTGGAATTCCTAGTTATACCTCCCATTTTAAACCCTCTAATTTATGGACTTAAACTGACAAACATACGAAAACAAGTTATAAAATTGCTCTCTGGAAAAAAAGTCGGTATAGCCTAGTTTGTAAATATGTACAGTATATGTGGTTAAAAACTTTGGTGGTCTTACATAAAGTGGAAAGTTCACAAAATATATTTATTCTAAGATTTCCAGAAATGGTTCACTAAAATTATTTCAGCAAATATGTGTATTTCGGACACCTTGATGATATGATTAGGTACCCAGTGTTTGTATTATATATTGGGCTCAAGAAGATATTTTATTCAAAAATTGTTGAACTCTTAGTAATGTTTTAGCTTAAAGCCTCTTGATTCCAGAAAGAAAAAGGGCAAAATAGAAAGAATGATATAGACTGTGCTTGGAATATTTTAAGGACTATGACCTTTGTTAGCTCATTTTTACTAATTAAATCAGTTTTGACTAGTAAGATTCTGTCATTCATTTGGTAAGTTCATGTTTCAGAAGACATAAAACAAAACTTGATTAGAATACAGTATAAGCACATGACAAATTAAAAATGATTATTTCTATCAGTTAGGTATGAAAACTTAGTCTAAGTGAATCAATGAAATTCATCACGGGAGAAGATTAATATTTGTGTTATGGATGATATCTGCAAACATACACTTCATAAACTTCATAAACTTACTGAGAAGATTTTTGAAAAGTATTTTAAAATCTGTTGATTTTGTCCCTTAAAAAATTGAATATGTGTACTCACATAGTAATTTCTCCCTAATCCATAAAGTAAAGAATACTGGCCATGATACAGGTGTAAGGTTTTTCCACAAAGCTAACAAAAAATGACAAATGCATAAAAGGGGCATAAAGGTATCAGAGAAACATAATTAAAATAGTGATGTTAGACTAGACTAAGCACTGTAAGAGATATGTCTTGTAGGCCATGAATATTCCAGTCCAAAATATGTTATGTTGACAAGACACCATCATATCTATAAAAGAATATAAAGCAGTTTTACTTTCTTATTTTTTAGTCTATAGGACTAAGGGAATTTTTTCAATTAAAATGGACGGTTAACATTCATTTACCAAAACTTATAATAATGTCTTATAATTACCCCAAGAAAGACAAAATCCCTTAATTTCAAATCAGAAATTGGAATCTTGAGGCCTGACACCTCTGTGTATAAGTATCTTGATAGAATATATAAAAAGGGAGGGTACAAATTCAAAGGCACAGGGCTGTACACATTACTCATGTACTTAATTAGCGATGCAACTCTTTTTTGCTGCTTAAATCAGCATGGAGGGTATTTTCGTCATATTTTTGGTCTAATTGTTTTGCAGTCACTGTTTCACTAACTGAGAAACAATGAAGTAGGAATACAACTGTAAATTGTGAATTCAGTTTTCATATGTAAGTTCACTTGGTTTTTATAATTTTTTCTCTTTCTTATTTGAGTAATATAAAACAGCAACAACTGTAGCTTTTTTTTGTTGAATCATCCTACATTTCAGATACCACTTATAATGGAAAATGAATCAAGTATCTTAGAGTTCACACTTTCTGGATTAAATGAAACTTCTGAAAACAGATACACATATTTTTTTTGTACAGCACTGTGGTATTGTCTCACCTTATTGTGTAATTTCACTGTGATTTTTGCCATTGTTTCAGACAAGGGACTTCATGAGCCTATGTATATATTTCTGTGTAATCTGTGTGCCAATGCGATTTATGGCACTGCTGGCTTTTACCCTAAATTTCTGTATGACTTACTGGCTCCAATGCATGTGATTTCATATGTAGGATGTATGATTCAAATATTTGTTATTTATTCATCTGTTCTGTGTGACTTATCAACTTTAACAATAATGGCATATGACAGGTATGTGGCAATTTGCAAACCTCTTGAGTATCATACAGAAATGACAAATCAAAAAGTTGCAAAATGTATTCTTTTCTGCTGGCTTGCACCCCTTTTTTGCATGGCTCTTGTAGTTTTGTTAACATCAAGATTAGTTTTGTGTGGCTCAAACATTGGAAAGTTATATTGTGAAACCTGGGCAGTGGCTAAACTATCTTGTTACTCCACAACAGTGAACAATGTGGTTGGACAAGTGATTATAAGTGTATATTTTGGACATGCTGTGTTGATTGTTGCTTCATATGTGAAACTTATTAAAACATGCAGGAATTCAAAAGAAGGCAGGTACAAGTTCATGCAAACCTGTTTGCCTCACCTTATCGCACTATTTAATGTTGCTGTTGCATTGTTGTTTGATGTGTTTTACAGCAGATATGGTTCAAGCTCTTTGCCACAAAGTCTGCGAAACTTCTTGGCCCTAGAATTCCTTTTCATACCTCCCATTTTAAATCCTCTTATTTATGGATTACAACTAACCAAAATTCGAAAACAAGTTCTGAAACTGTACTTTAAAAACAATGTTGTTATTGCATAGACTGTTAATGAGTTCCGATTAAAATGCAAAGAACACTTTTTGACATGTCTTCTGTGGAAACCTTGTCACTTAGAAAGAGGATTAATATACTCTTATTTACTTGTAAGAAATGATTCCGTGTATGAATGACAAACACTTGGCATGGCACAAATACAGTTTTGTTGTGGAATTTAAGCATGAGAAATATTTTGATAGTTGATAGTAGGGATGCACCAATACGATTTTTTTGAAACCGAGTATGAGTACCAATACTTATTTTTGGGTACTCACCGATACCGAGTACCGATACCTGTGTAGGTCTGTTATTAATAGGGATGCACCGATACCACTTTTTAACAAACCGATACGAGTACGAGTATTTTTATTTGTGTACTTGCCGATACCAAGTACCGATACTTCTTAGATTCTTAGATGTAGTTAACTGGGAGGCATATTTTATTTTCTCCTTTGCAGATTATAACAAGTAGGGATGCACCGATACCATTTTTTTGAGACAGAGTATGAGTACCGATATTATTTTTGGGTACTCACTGACACCGAGTACCGATACCTGTGTAGGTCTGTTATTAATAACAATGATGATAATAGTAGATTTTTTTTTTTTTTTTACCAATATCAATTACCTTGTTTCCCCAACGATAAGCCGCCCCATGTTATTAGCCGCGACGTTACTGAATTTACCAATCTGAAGTGAAAGCATCTATGTCATTTGCCACGCCCCTGAGGTCTTTGCAACTCTATAGTGACATTATACATTCACTCCGTGTGGCCGGCAGCGACGTGCGACATACAGTCAAGTGTGTAAATGGGTTATTTCGGCGTGGAACAACGTGAAACCAGAAAGCGTACAGAATGGTTTTCACAAAGTCTAAATCCTTCCTCCACCTACAAGCCCACCAGCAGCACAAGCAGCGTCTGCAGTATCTGAGAGCGATACCGGTGACGAAAGCGTGTCCAACATCAGCGACAGCAAAGCAGCACAGCTCACAATCGAGTAGTTCGGCGACGATGACGTTTACCGATCTGATTTTGAAGGGTATGAAGATACGCCTAATAATTTCAGTGTTGCTAATTTTATACTGAAGTATTTACATGTAGACAGATTATTGACATTGTTGTACTGCAGCACCCTCACCCTCCAGTCGTTCAAATGAAAAGTAAAACTTATCTTTTCCCAGCCAACAATAAACTTTTGTTCCTTTTATTTATGTTAAATTAGGTTTTTGGCCAGCTTGTATTAAATACTAGGATGTAATGTAACGCAGCAAAGGCCTGAAAAAGTGTAATTTTTACATTGCAGCAACGAGGCTAGATGCGGCAGCGCCGATTAAGTGACAGAACATCATCACTGATCTATCTTTGTTTTGCGTTGCTTTTCGAACTGTTCGTTGCTGCAGTAAACAGTACATTTAAATTCAACGAATCATTTGGGTATGTCGTCTTTTTTTGTGCACTGAATTATACTTTTAGCGAATGCGTTTTCATATTTTTAGATACTATCTAAAAACATGAAAACGCATTCGCTAAAAGTATAATTTATAGGACGCCCCATTTAAGCAAGCCGCACAAACGCAGGTTTGTAAAATTGATGCTTAAGCCGCGGCCTATCGTTAGGGAAATACGGTAGTCTAAACTCAAAAAACACTTTAAAAAATCAAAATATAAATTAAAGTACACTTGTATGGAGGGCTAACAGTGCCGAAATTAAATATATAAATACGTCAATAATTAAATAATTAAATGTGCCGTTTTTTTAAAATGGGAAATATAAAGATAAATAATTACTTAAATGTAATTAAATATTTAAAATGGTAAATAAAAACATAATTAATTAAATGTGGCTTTAATTATTTAAAATGAGAAATAAAAATATAATTAATTAAATGTGTCATGAATTATTTAAAATTGGAAATAAAAACATTGTTAATTAATTAAATGTGCAATATATAATTGTTTCACAGGTATTTCATTTTGGCAACGTTCTGCACATCATGAATTAATTTTATCTGTCAGTGGGCGGAAGAAACGCTGATCTACTCAAGACAGCCAATCGTCTTGAGTAGATCAGCGTTTGTTCCGCCCTCTGACTTTGATGGGCCAGACTGACAGATAAAATTAATTCATGATGTGCAGCAAACCAAAGTGACGCGGCGAATCATGAATAAAGAAGAGGAAAGAAGAGGAAAAGTTGGCGTAGGCCTTAATTGATCAAGAACGTGCCCGGAGATGTTAAGAGAAGCGGCGAATTTAATAGAAGAAGCTCTGCAAAGAACTCCGTCATCGCAGCCAGCTGCTCCATCTTGTACACCTATACAAGGTAAGTAATTTGCCACCTCTGCAACTAATCGAGTAGCATTCTCCTACAAGAATATCAACATGTTAGTGAGGGACTATGATCCGTATATTTGTGGTAATTGAGAAATGACTTATCATGTGTTGTATGCGTGTATGTTTATTGTGGGTGCAGACCAAAACAATCGTCTGCACAAGATCATGGCAGATCAGCATTTGTTCTGCCTACTGACTTTGATGGGCCAGACTGACAGATAGAATTAATTCAAGATGTGCGGAACGTTGCCAAAATGAAATACACTGCCCTCCAAAGGGGGAAACGCCTCTGGCAAAGTGGGGTTTTGGACAATAGCAGCATAAATACTCATAATTTTTTGGTGCAAATACATTAAAGTAACTTGACATTATCTTTGGATACCAGCAATAATAAAAAAAAATTTAATTACATAATAATGGCAATATATATACATGTCAAAGTCAGACATGCCCCTTTGCCAGCTGTGATATCTGGTTACTGGTTTAAACTTGGCCCAGATTTTTGGATCTGCACACCTTACTAGCTTCAACAATTGATTGGTTCATTGACAGCTCGGACGCCCAGATTATGCAGAGCTGTAATAGCTGCTAATGGTGGATATTTTGATGAATCCAAAATTTAAGTATTTTCTATGTATAAACTGTTTAATAAACTGTTTATGTAATAAAATATGTTTTAGTGGTTTGTGTTGTCCCTTATCAGTGCAACATTATCACAAATTAAAAAGGATTCATGGCAATACTGTCCAAAACCCCAAACTTTTGGAGGGCAGTGTACATAGTGAAATAATTATATATTGCACATTTAATTAATTAACAATGTTTTTATTTCCAATTTTAAATAATTAATGACATTTGATTAGTGACGTTTTATATTTCCCATTTTAAATAATTAATGATATTTGATTAGTGACGTTTTATATTTCCCATTTTAAATAATGAATGACACATTTAATTAATTGTATTTTTATTTCCCATTTTAAATAATTAAAGCCACATTTAATTAATGACGTTTTTATTTACCATTTTAAATATTTAAAGACACATTTAAGTAATTACTTATCATTATATTTCCCATTTTAAACAATTAATGACACATTTAATTATTTAATTATTGATGTATTTATATATTTAACTTTGGCACTCTTAGCCCTCCATACCACTTGAGCCTTATTATGTCATTTTATAAATAAATGATACTAATATTGCACCCATTTATTTGTCCTATATGTATCAAAACATTAAAAAAGCAACAACAATTAAATAAAATATTAAATATTAAAATATAGTCTGCTTTGCTGCTGTCATTATCATTTATTTTAAAGTACCTCCATACAGCTGACATTTTTATCTCCGCACAGTTTACAGTTTATTTGGCAAGTGTTGTGGCATTTACAATGCCTCTGTTACGTGCTGTGGCGCGTTTGCTGCTGTTTTTTTTGTCGCTATTTGCAGGTCCGGGACGGACTTTGCCACCCGATGGGCCAGACGGCTCCTCTCCCGCCTCCTGTGTGAAGAAGAGTGGCTGATCAGCGTGTCGCAAGCGTTCAGTGGCGAGGCCACACTTCAGTCCCGCCTTCTACCGCGCCGTGATCATTGGGATCCGCCACCATTGGAGCTGCCACTCCTGAGACTCCCGCCTTTTTCGGAATTTAAGGCCCGATTGAAGCGTCCCGAAGCCCCCTGGGTTTTGAGACTTGCGATGTGGTTGGGTTGTATCACTGTGTTGCTGCTGTTTGCCATTTCCCTTGTAAATAGTCGTTTGTATATGGCTCACTTCGTGTCCCTCGGTCAGGATTGGGTCAGGGTAGATATATACACTTGGTTCCATTTTGTTGTCAGCTATTCATTCGCCCTCTGTTGTATAGTTCTCAGTTTTGTATATACCAATCCGCTCTCTGTCTGATCTCCGTTTGTGTTTACCATACATTCACATTGTGCAGCACGTAGGAAACTGTTTGTTAGACACACTAGGTTAGAGGCGGCACCTCCCCGTGTACTTTTGTTTTGTAGTATAGCGTAGGCAGTCAGGTTTTTGTTTTGTCCCCAGAGTTAGATTAAAGGCTAAAATTAAAGTGTTAGGGACGTTTTGTTTTATTCCGTTCTTTGTTTTGGGTGCCGTCTGCGGCCCAACCTGAACCTCTTTCCTGTTGTACAGTTCACGCTTGTACCTTTGTAAATACACTATAATAATTTATAATATACACTATAAATAATTTATATATAAAGAGTCACAACCTCCGGTGGGCGTTTGCTGCTTTAGTATTCACCTTTCTTTCACATTCCCGAGACGCATCTTCACCTAGACGTAACAGCCTCCGTGTGGCGATGAACATAACTACATCATATCTTCCACATGTGGTATCGGTAGTAGGTATCGGGGAATTTTTGTTTTGAGTACGAGTAACTGCACGGGGGGTGGTATCGGTACCGATATCGGTGCGTCCCTAGTTGATAGTTAAAAGAGCTATTTACTACAATGAATATATTTTCAAAAGAAATTAAGGTTAGTAATGTATTTTGGTATGGCATGGTATGGTAGTCCACATTGTTAACAGACATTGCAACATTGTAATATGCATGAAATATCACACTGACATTGGAAACAGTGATAAGCACAAAATAACAATGAGCTTCATATGCCAACTGTTCTAAAGAAGACATGTGTTCTCAAATCCCACTTAATATATATACGATTCTTACTTAGAAGATTCTGTTTTATTGGGGAATGAGACCCAATGCCAATGCTCGCAAACAATATCCAAATAAAATGTCACAGACACACTATACAAGATGCACAGATGAAGTAAGCTCAAACTTTGAGACTATGAATGTTACAGCAATTTCTCTGAAGTGGTTGAGATCTTGGTTTATTTTGCTACTGTAATTATGGTACAGGAGCAATTTGAGCTACACAGTGCATAAATACAGCTGGCATGATCCTGACCCATCTCATTTAAAATAAAGGAGAAAAACTTAAATAATTTGTCTTAGTGTATGATTTCCTGTTACCTAATATTAACTAAAACAGTCCCTAATTAGAGTGAAGTGTTGAGGGGAATATTCGCTTTAATATGAAAAAGACTGGAACACAACACAGGAGAGAAGCAAAAGAAAAAAATATAACTGCAGGCAGTGATTACAGGGGCCATGCAATTTGCAGCTTTATCAGTTTCTGACGAAGTGAAGTGTACAGACGTTGAAAAATGACACGATTCATCCTTTTATCTAGGGTGCTACGGTTCAAAACTTATTAGGCAAAATGCAAAATAGCTTATTATAGCGCCAACAACTGGCAGAGTGGTGCAATTTTTTTGCCTGAGTAGTGGGTGGGATCTTGGACCTACCTGCCAAGTTTCAAAGCTGTAGCCCACCCAGAGCCGGATTTTATGACACTCGGTGTGTGGCGTTGCACTCCTAGACCAAGCCCACCACATTTATTTGCATATTAAAGAAATATGAAGACCTAAATTAAAAATGTGCTCAATAATAATTAAAGAAGAGTGTCTTGGGATTCAAATGATACCAGGTGCATGCAGATTGAACAAAAATCCAGGGACTAGTTCGCAAGAGTTGGTTTTGCATATTATGCAAATTAACGAGAAATCCAATATGACGGAAATAGATGCGAGGGTCGATAAAGATTTGTCTTGACCCAAGGAGTAAGAAGCGATAAGATTTTTGAGAATCGGAGCTATAGTTCAAAAGTTATTGGCAAAAAGCTTTTTTTTTTTTTTGGAAAAATGCAAAATAGCTTATTATAGCGCAACGAACTGGCATAGTGATGCAAAATTCTTTGCCTGAGTAGTGGGTGGGGTACCGGACCTACATGCCAAATTTCAAAGCTGTAGGTCTTATAGTTTTTCTCCACAACGCGTTTTGAGGCAGAAAAATAATATAAAAAAAAAAAAAAGATTAAAAAAAAAAAAAAAAAATCAGCACGATTCCAATAGGGTACACTGCGTGGTCCCCTAAGAAAGTGAATAATTCTAAATAAAGATCAAAACAAAAAATATTCTTATTTAAAATCCATCGTATAGCAGTTCATATGATTGTAATAAACAAGTCTGAAGTCTGAAGTGAGTATCTTAAAATTGCTTTAGTGGCATCATCAGGTGTCTTACCACTATATATAAAAAACATCAGAAACAGTAGGACATGTTTAATGGACGTTAACCTTAAATAATGTCATTTAACTATTAATTACATAAGTACATAATCATTTATCTATGTTCAAATTGTTAATAACATTTTACGGAAACAATGTATGGAAACAATATACATACATTTAGGCAAATTATTACTTTTTAAACGATAACTGCTAAATAATTGAAATAAGCACACAATGTGATTGACTGCCTCAAATGCTGCATTAAGATTGTAAAGAACTGAAGGTGCTGAAAAGCAAGTGTGAATATAGGTATAAAATTGCAATTGAATAGTGCTTAATTTCTTTATGTCAGATTCCTATCGTAATGGAGAATGCTACCACAGTCTTAGTGTTTGCACTCTCTGGATTAAACGGAACAATGACATATGACAGATATATTCTGGTTTTTTTGCACAATGCTCTGCTATTTTCTAATATTACTGTGTAACATCACCATAATTTGTGCCATTGTTTTAGATAAGGCACTTCATGAGCCTATGTATACATTTGTTTGTCACTTGTGTAGTAGTGAAATTTATGGATCTTCTGCATTTTATCCTAAATTTTTGTATGATTTACTGTCCCCATCTCATGTGATTTCATATGCAGAATGTTTGATACAGATATTTGTTATCTATTCAGCAGGATTGTGTGACTCCACAACTTTAACAGTAATGTCTTATGACAGGTAGATGGCAAAATGTATCATTCAGAAATGACAAGTCAAAAGGTTAAGAAAATGCATTATTTACTGCTGGCTAATATTTTGTTGCATGGCTCTTGTAGTCTGTTTATTGTTGAGACAAACTCTCTGAGGGTCAAACATTGGTAAATTGTACTGTGAAACCTGGGCAATAGCTAAACTCTCCTGTTTCTCTGCAACTGTGAATAATGTTATAGGATAAATGGTTATTAGTCTATATGTCAGACATTCAGTGTTTACATTTTGTTCAAATATTAGGTTAATTCAGTTATGTAGGAAGTCTAAAGAGCTCAGGTTTAAGTCCATGCAGACTTGTGTGCCACATTTGCTAACTCTGTTAAATATTACAATTGCAGAGTTGTTTGATGTGTTTTACAGTAGATATGGTTCAATGTCTTTGTCACAGAATATGCAAAATTTCATGGCCCTGGAATTTCTAGTCATACTTCCTATTTTAAACCCTCTTATTTATGGATTATAGCTAACAAAAATTCACCAGCAAGTTATAAGGTTGTACTTTAGGTTGTATGAATTTTGCATGGCATAGACTGAAACCTGCTATCATGTGAGTGTCATATAACTTCTCACAGCAGGATATTATGACAGAAAAAACAGTAATACTTAGCTCAGTAAGGTTCTGTATACTGGTTTCTGATTCTTACACACCTTAATGGAATCTCATTTTAAAAATGGGCACATTGTTATACTTTCAGTTCATATACATTATTTTTTAAGGATTCATTTAAAATCTTTCTACTTTTTCACGCTGAAAGATAAAACTTAACCTTTAAAATTTGTGGATGACATTCATTAATATATACTAAAGTTTATTATATTAGATTATATTACATTATATATAATTCATATATTATAAGGTGTGTGTAAAGCACATAATAGTGACTTTCAGTGCATAATAAGGAAATGTTGCATATTTGTATATTTGTATATACAAATACATATAAATCTTGTACAAATATTGTATATGTATATTTGACCTCATTATGTAAGTAAAAAGTAAAGTAGTTAAAATATTAATAACAATGATATTCCGTCTGACAGTACCTCAAATTCTTGATATTGACCATGATGTGAATTCAAATATATGTTCAAAAGTTTAACTATACAATTGATTGATCATTCACATTAAAATCACATTTCACATTAATATCATACTGCATATGTTCTACATATGTTCTTCAGTCTCCATGTGGGTAATAACCATGAAACTTGGAAAGATGCCATTGGGAGCAGTGGACTGCCTGATTTGAACCCATTTGGTTTTATGTTACTGGACTTCTGTTTGAAGCAATGTTCCACAAGATAATTTAGCATAAGGGTGTTATGGTGCATTTAGCACACTCAACCCTGCACATCAGCGATTGACTTAGTCATTGATTAGGATTAATGTAGTCATCTTATCAGGTCTGTAACCACAGTTCTCTGACACTCAGGCTGATCACCACCTATTTGCGAGCTGGATTAAATGGAGTGGCAGGTGACCATAAATACCTGGTGTATGATGAGCGTGTATAGTGCTGCACCCAGTTTAATACTGGTGTCTGTTATGGAAGCAATCTTCCAACAAACCCTTTGTTTGATGTCAGTGATCAAGATGTCCATCATTTTGAGGAAAATGTCCTAGCACACTTGCTTGGCCTCTGATTGCAGACTTTTTTATGATTGCAGAAACAGCTCACAGGTTTATAAACTGTTTTTAAGATGTGATTTATGACTTTAACTTAAGAATTATGAGAATTAACACCTCCAGGTTGGAGAACAAGACCCTCTCCCAGGGTCTGATGCTTTCTACATAAAGTGGAGGAAATCCAGGTGTATTATGGTCTTTTTATAGGTAATCAATGGGAAAAGTAGATTAAAGGTAAACCAGTGAAGTATCCACGTTTATCTTAAGTTTTACGTAATGACCAAAAGAAGAAGCTCACAGATATAGATAATGGAAATGAGCTTTCTTAGAGGCTGCCTGGGCCTTGCTCCTCTGCCAGAAAGGTGTTCTGTAAATGCAAGAGTGTCTGGTTTTATTGCTCACATGCTCTATTATCCTGCATGCAATATGGCATCATGTGAACCGGTTTGCGGCCTTAGATTTCACACATCTCTCTCACCACTTGTGACTCAAAGGCTGGCCTGTGCTTGAAGAGCAACTGCTCAGGGAACACAGCCATCTCCCCGAAGGCCTACCCCCAGAATTGCTACTGCAGGACCAGCACCATCTGTTTTCCCTGTGCATGCCCCAGGGCCATGTGGTAGTCTTGTCACACCTGTCATTGCTCACCCTTGGAGACCACCACTATTCAGTGCCCCTAACTCCTGAAGACAATCAGTGCAGGAGCACAACTCAAATGAACTTTAGGTGAACCCACAGCCACAGCTGATCCATCTTAGCTTCTACAGTAGGCAGCACCTAGCTGGAATGCACTCCTGCCCCCCTTTGACTTCTTGAAGGCTGGTGTCCATGTACAGCCAGAACACCTGCATGTAGTCAGAACAGGCCAGCACTGGGGTCTTAAGCAGAGCAGTTTTCAAGTCTTCAAATAATGATTCACACTTATCAGACCAGCAGACACTCTGCCAGGACATCATATCAGTCACTCACAGAAACCCATGCAATACTGCTGCCTTTTTCTGAGTCCTGGAACATACCCTGCATCATTGTCATTAGGGTGAACCTTTACCTCATTGAGCTTCCAGTACACAGAACTGCCACAGCTGTATTTGTTATGGGCCAAGAGCATGGGAGAGTCCCATGGAATGGAGGTCTCCGGTTTCACATTAACTTCAGTAGCTACTTTGCATAGAGGGTCAGTGTGGTTGGCCAGGTACAGAATATGGATGGGCGCTGCCATCATAGTGGGGATGTGGTGGAACATGACATCCATCTTGAACCCAGAGAAAAAAAATCCCTTGTCTCTGCTCCAGCAACTTCTACAGTTGGTCTGTCGTCTCCTGGGTGAGCCCATCCGCATGTCTACACAGGTCAAACAGCTCCCCTGGCAAGACACTTGTCACCGGTTGCACTAGCAATCCCATGCACCCCAAACACAGGACAGTGGCTGTCTGAAGTAGGGTGGTACATCCCCACTAATTTGTGATTTTTGAGCATATTACTAATTTGCAACTGGCAACGGGATAGTAAAACACAACATGCATCAAATAGACACAAACCAATTACCCTACACAATCACCCCTCTTTCCCCTCCAATTTAGACATGATAGCCAAACTAAGCAAAAATAGCAGAGCCCTTTCATTCTTACTTATCTACTACATCTTATTATAGTCCCATCATTACCTTTTAACATTATCACAATGATGCATAACATTTATGAAACTTATTGGTCAACTACTGCCTTGAACTGGATTAAAATTGTTGCCCTAACTAGAAACAAATGTCTTATGTGTAGCAGTGGTTTATATTGTCATATGTTGCCACGTTTTGTATTTTAGTTTTACGTTATATGTATAAAATACACAAAGATTGTTTTAACTGAATTAAATCAGTTAAATTAAATTTAAAAAGGGGACATAACATTAAAATACAACTAAAGCAATAAGACTTAAAAAAATATATATATATTTCAGTTCAGTGAATCCGTCAACATTTGAATGGAGGTATAATAACAGAAATCAAATCTCAAATGAATATTATGCATTTGCTACTGGAGCGTCACAAAGTATGTCACTATTGTATATAAAAGGTGGAGGGTACAGAGGAGGATTGCACAGGGCAGTATCAAGTTAGAATTAAATAATATCTCTGATTTACATATTTTAAATCTTTTAGGATCTATTGGAATATTGTTGATACACATAGTCCAATTGCATTAGCTGTTATTTTAATGATAATTGAAAGGGGGAAACATGATCAGGACTTTTTGAAGTTACTACAATACTACAAATGCTTCCGTGCATTGTGAGCTCAAATGTGAATTCAATGTGTATTAAATGAATTTAAAGCATGAATTTAATATCACAATTATTAGGTGCCTAGATTTTGTCAGATTACTATCGTAATGGAGAATGGCTCCACTGTCTTAGAGTTCACACTCTCTGGATTAAATGGAACAATGGAAAATAGACATGTCCTGTTTTTTTGCACAGTGCTTTGCTATTGTTTCATATTACTGTGTAACATTACTGTCATTTTTGCTATTGTTTTAGATAAGGGACTGCATGAGCCTATGTATATATTTGTGTGTAACTTGTGTTTAAATGGACTTTTTGGAACTGCTGGGTTTTACCCTAAATTTATGTATGACTTACTGTCCCCATTACACGTGATTTCATATGCAGGATGTTTGATTCAGATATTTGTCATTTATTCATCTGCTTTGTGTGACTCCTCAACTTTAACAGTAATGGCATATGACAGATACATAGCAATATGTAGACCTCTCGAGTATCATTCAGAAATGACAAGTCAGAAAGTTAAAAAATGCATTATTTACTGCTGGCTAATATCATTTTGCTGCATGGCTCTTGTAGTCTGTTTATTGTTGAGACTAACTCTTTGTGGGTCAAACATTGGTAAGTTATACTGTGAAACCTGGGCAATAGCTAAACTGTCCTGTTTCTCTACAACTGTGAATAATATTATAGGACAGATGGTTATAAGTGTATATTTTGGACATGCAGTTTTTACATTTTGCTCATATATTAAGTTAATTCAGTTATGTAGGAAGTCAAAAGAGGTCAGGCACAGGTTCATGCAGACTTGTGTACCACATTTGCTTACTTTGATCAATGTTACTATTGCAGTGTTGTTTGATGTGTTCTACAGTAGATATGGTTCAACTTCTTTGTCACAAAATATCCGAAATTTCTTGGCCATGGAATTCCTTCTTATACCTCCTATTTTAAACCCTGTTATTTATGGATTACAGTTGACAAAAATTCGCCAGCAAGTTATAAGACTGTACTTTAGGAGCAATGTTGCCACAGCATAGACTGAAGCCTGTTGTCTTGTAGCCATCATATAGTCTTTCACTGTCATGTTTTACAAATTTTACAGTCACATATAATGACAGCAGTGGATAAACAGTAACACTTAGCTCAGTAAGGGCGTTTGTATACTGGTGTTTGTTATACACCTTAATGGAATCTTAGTACGGTCTAAGAATGGGCACATTATTATAGTTTCAGTTCATGCACATTTACATACATATACCTAATTATTAAGCTAAATTATTACTGCTGTTCCTCTGTGAGAGTATTATATTATTTGAAAGCAAATGTTCAGATGACATACTTTGCTCATATTTACCACATGCTACTGTTTTACTTTCAGGAAACACAAAATAGTGAAATACTCTGCAAAATAAAGTATACAATTCATATGTGTTGTAGTTACATAGCATTTTTAAAATAATATAAAATGTAGTGATTAATTACGTGCCATTTTTCTGAGTAAGTTACATCCAGTAATTGAAGAACAATGATCATTTTACTGACATCTTCCTCAACATCTTCATGCGAAGCATGATGTGAAATGAAATATATAGCATTGAGCACAAGCTCCTGACAAATGTTCACTCTGGAAACTCTACAGTGATACATATGGTAATAAGAGTGAAAAAGATGTTACTGGTAGTATCTTCTCTGAATATGGTGTTCTATTAGAGGACATCTGTATGAAGCATTGTTTAAGATAACTGAGCATAAGGATGTTCATACATTCATTTTGCAGCAAACACTCAACAGTGCACATCACTAATTAATTAATTGGTTATGTCATCAGATCTGTGACCATATCATTTTGAAGATGTCCCTTCATTTGGACTTCAGGATCAGAGAGAGACAAGCAGTGATTTACCAATTTACTGTGATTTGGCAGGCTGGATTGCCCTCCAAATTAGGTAGAGGACTTCTCAGTACTTGAGTGTCTTGTTTGTGAGTGGAAAAAAGGGATAAGCAGACCAACAAGAGTCAGTAGAAGCAATAGATTGAAAGGTAACACAGAAGAGCATCTGTGTGTGAGGGCTGGAACCAGTCCAAGCTGGTTAAGAGAAAGTTGATGTCAGCTTTGTGTAATGACCAAAAGAAGAAAACTATGGATACAGGTGGTGGAAATGAACTTCCTTGCAGGTTGCCTAGGATTAGCCTTTGGGACAGAATAAGGTGCTTAGCAATTCCACATTAAATATCAAGTCGATGTGGTTTGGGCACCGGATCAAAATGTCCTGAATGCAACCCATGGAAGCAGTTTCAGGAATATCTGTGCTGTTATGAGACACTGTGGAAGACTGACAACACTGGACTGGTAACACTCAAGAATGCTTCCAGGAAAGAAACTGGAGGTGGATGAGGAGAGGAAGGTCTAACAGGCTTTTCTTTATCTGCTGTTGTCATGTTCTGATCGCTCGGTACGATAAAGTTGGACACAAACGCAGGAGTAAAGTTCAATGATTTAATGACAATATGCAACAGTTCAGAAGCACAGTCCATACAATAGGGAAACAGCACAGCCGAGCCAAACCGGGTCTTACTATGAAACTCCAACACTCTGTGAATGCAATGAAATCGTATGTAAACTTCACACCGGGGAATCACACAGTCCAAGAAATCCAACACCAGCACTGCACCTGGTTGAGTGAGAGAGGGCAGATGGAGAACAGTAGCTGTTTGGCTAAATAGGTTAGCTCCTCACCTTGTGGTAGCACAGCGTTCTGGAGATGCGCGGTGGATTCGGCAACGTTAACGCTCAGTGAACATGAGTATAGTCCAAAAGGCACCAAGAACTGCCACACTCCTTGAGAAACTCACTGAGAGGGAGAGAGCAGAGCCGTTTGGCTAAAGATGGGTCCGTCACCTCGTGGTAGTGTTAAATGGCTAGCCCATCTCCTCATGGTAACTTAGCAGTTAGCCTTAATGTAGCATAGTGGTTGGCATGGTTGTCCTTGGCTGAGTTCTGTGGCTGTGACTCTGACTATGGTTATGGCTCTGACTCTGGCTGTGGCAGTGGCCGTGGCTGTGGCTGTGGCTATGGCTCTGGCTGTGGCTATGACTCTGGCTGTGGCTATGGCCCTGGCTCTGCCAAAACAATGGAGCGATCATGAGGGTGAACGGACAAAACACAAAAGGAAAACCAAACTTATATATGCAATATATGCAAACGAGGGGCTGGAATCATTAACCAAACAGAAACACATATTAAAGGAACAACCAATCCGAATTAAGGGCAGGACTAGAACACAGATGAATCTAATAAACCAATGACACATACAGGAAGGCGGGACAAAGACTAGACAAACAGGAAGACAAGACAAAACAAAACTGGGCATAGCACCATCTCCTGTCTGCTTAGCCAAAAATCAGACAGGGTCCTGACAGCTGTCCCCCCATCCTACTCCAAGATAGGTCGTTGAACACTAAGGTTTATTAGCCACTGTTTTCTTAGAATACATAACAAGCTCTTATAAAAATTCAGTCCACATATGCTTTAAAACACCACTCTTATCCCTGTCCCAAAAGAAAAGTGAACTGCACAATTGAGTACAACCCAGTGGGACTAATCTCCATTACATTGAGGATCTTCAAGAAGTTCATGTTGGAAGACATTAAGGTTACCATGGTAGATAGTTTGGAGCCTTGCTGCTTCATCATGTGTGAACTCTCATCAATGTAACTGTGTGACCAGATAGTGTCAGCTCCAACATGAAACGAACAACATTGTGGGCACAGTCACCGTTGTCATTGTCAAGTTCAGACTGATAATTTCAGCAACATTAAAGGAGTGGTGGTTGACTCTAGGAAAGAGCATGAAGTATGTAGTACCATTTACATTAGAGGAGATACTTTTTGAGAGTTAGTTAGACAGAGCACAGAACCATTGCCATTAAAAAGGCCTATAAATTCCTTTGCTTCCTGAGACGTCTGATCACAGACCGGGCAAGTAGACAGAGTAGACAGAGAGTGGGTGGAATGATAACATTGTCCAGAAACAGGGACAACACAGTAAATATTTTCTGTTCCCTGTTTGATATTTTGGTGACTTACTAGGGTTTGGCAAACAGTGGCTTGGTGAAGGTGTGGTCTTGTTCACTTTGCATCTGTGTGAGGTCGTTTAATGTAATCCAAGTAAGTGCCAAGGAAAAATCAAGCTGTAAGAACAATAAGACGTGAGCTAGCTTTTAGGGTTATCATCTGGCTCTGTGCAGACATAGGTCCTGCAGGTGATTTAGTGAATCCTTTTCCTGGTGGAATGCTGAGAGGCAAATGACATACAGGGAAAATTTGGTGTGGTTCAGGATACCAAGGGAAACTGAGGATTCTCTTACTGTCTTGCCCAAACAATTTCTAGGAGTATGTCTAAGGGCACCACAATAAGGGTTAAAGAGTGGAAGGAAGCACTAACCGTAGAACTTGCCCATGAATTTAAGGTACAGGCAAAGTCCTGCACAAGAAACCATTGGTAGCGTTGATAATCTACTGGATGGTCATGTAAGTGTAGATAGAAGAACAGGAGTGACCATGCTTAGAGAAGACACATAGACAGCACAAGTTGAAACACAAATTGATCGAATCAACTCTTTAAGTTACAACTTAACCTCTGTCTGGGAGTTTGTCCCACTGGTTTAAGAGAGCAAAGGAAAAGGGTGTAATTAAAAATAAGCTACATTTGCTGCAACAAAATGCATATCTGGTGCATGACATACAACCTTGTTATATATAATGTGTACCAATTTTTCATATTATGTCATAGTTGCCATATTCCATTTAAGCATGGAATTCAGTATTTGAGTGAAATTCTATATATTTGTAGAAACTGAGGTTGCAATATCTAAAAAATGACTAACTGAATACACAGAATCAGTCAACATTTGAACCAAGATCTAATAACTTCAATCAAGTCTCAAGTGAATATTTAACTTTTGCTACATGAGCATCATCAAGCAGGTCACCACCATATAAAAGTCAAATCTAGTTGCCTCGTAACAGGAGGATGCACATTCACTTACACAGGACTTTAAAATATCAAATTACAATTTAATAGCATCAAACTCAAACAACACTGGGCATAAGCCAAATTTCTTCTAACTTACTGGAACAATTTGCATTAAAGTAACATGAATGTTTTTATTTATCATTTTGAATGAAGTATTAGGTAAACATAATCTGAAATTGTAGTGTGCATTATGAGCTCAAATAAATCAAGTATCTTAGCAGCTGAATTGGTGAATTGCTGAAAAGCAAACATTAATATGACTGGAATACTGCACTGATTTGGTGCCTGATTTATTTATGTTAGATTTCTCCCATTATGGAGAATACTACTACTGTCATAATGTTTACACTCTCTGGATTAAATGGGACAATGGAAAACAGACATGTCCTGTTTTTTTGCACAGTGCTTTGCTATTTTCTGATATTACTGTGTAACATTACTGTCATTTTTGCTATTGTTTTAGATAAGGAGCTCCATGAACCTATGTATATATTTGTGTGCAATTTGTGTGTGAATGCACTTTTTGGAACTGCTGGGTTTTATCCTAAATTTTTGTATGACTTGCTGTCCCCATTACATGTGATTTCATATGCAGGATGCATGATTCAAACATTTGTTATTTATTCTTCTGTGTTGTGTGACAACTTTACTTTAACAGTAATGGCGTATGACAGGTACATGGCAATATGTAGACCTCTTAAGTATCATTCAGAAATGACCACTGAAAAAGTTAAAAGATGCATTATTTACTGCTGGCTAACACCATTTTGCTGCATGGCTCTTGTAGTCTGTTTATTATTGAGACTAACTCTTTGTGGGTCAAACATTGGAAAGTTATACTGTGAGACCTGGGCAGTTGCTAAACTTTCCTGTGTCTCTACAACCGTTAATAACGTTATAGGACAAATGGTTATTAGTCTATATTTTGGGCATGCAGCGTTTACATTTTGCTCATATATTAAGCTGATTCAGTTATGTAGGAAGTCAAAAGAGGTCAGGTACAGGTTCATGCAGACTTGTGTACCACACTTACTTTCACTGTTCAATGTTACAGTTGCAGCATTGTTTGATGTATTTTACAGTAGATATGGTTCAACTTCTTTGTCACAAAATATCCGAAATTTCTTGGCCATGGAATTTTTAATTATACCTCCTATTTTAAACCCTCTTATCTATGGTTTACAGTTGACAAAAATTCGCAAGCAAGTTCTAAGATTGTACTTCAAAAACAATGTTGGAACAGCATAGACTTAATCACATAATCATGTCAGTTATATAATCTTTTACTTTTGCACTTTTTACATTTTATAGTAGAGTGTAATGAGGAAAAACAACACCACTTGGGTCAATAAGGGCCTGTGTGACCTGATGTTTTTCTTCTGCCATAAGTGAAATCTAACAGTTTTTTGTGATAATAATTGCTAATTAAATGACATGATGTGAAATTTGTAGATGCTGACATAAGCATAATTTTTTTCACATATGCAATATAATGCTTGCCAGTGTTTCACTTACAATAGTGCACTAAAGAGAACAATAAAGTAAATAATTGTTAATATATGTCATTTATATTTTTTCTAGTTATACAATATGGCATAAATATGAATCCAGTATAATTAGCACAATTCAGAATTGTTGCAGTTGTTACCTTATGCCACAATGTAAGTGTATACTGCTTTGAAGACATAACACAGTAAAATAGTAAAAGTAAAATATATAAA
>JAVGVS010001305.1:5000-10000 GCA_032718565.1 Distichodus sexfasciatus
CCAATGCTGCCTGACGACACACACACAGCAGGAAAGGCGCCTGTATGAGTGATTTGAGAGGGTGTGTGGTGTGTGTGTGTTACCTTCATATTCTTCAGTGTAAGATGGTGAGTAGGTTTGTCTCTCCAGCTTGAGCAGTGTGATCTGACCTGAGTAATCTCCCACAAACGCATGCTGAGTGTCATCATCATACCTGCAGCTGCAGTCAAGGATCTCACACACACACACCTCAGTGCTAATTTCACTAATGACAAGTATGAGACTAAATGTTCACGGACACATTTTTCACATCATTAACAAACAAAATGTTTTGATGACTTAGATAAGAATCGGGCTGAAGAGACACACGCTGGCTTTAAATTAATACCTAAAAGATCAGTAAAATCCCGCGACCCCAGTTGGGATTATGAGTAGTTTGGAAAATGAATGACCGAATGAGTTCACTAAAATCTACCTAATTATTGCTGGCTAAACCGGGACTAAACCTATATGCACTCTTATGTAAGAAGAACGAACACACACACACACATCGCAAGCTGCAGGGCAGCAGGATAATGGCGCGCAGGGATGCGCTCCAGGAGCTGAAGCGGTGTCGCCCCAACATGGAGCCGCCTCTGCGTGCACATCCAGCTCACACTCTTGTCATGGCCGCTACTCACTAGCCACTGACTCAGCAGAGAGAACACCAAGGCTGACACGCGGCCCTGATGAGCTACAACACACACACACATCATGTACACACACACATCTTACACACAGTGCTCCTCTGTGGGGAAGATGCAGACGGTGATGCTGGGGCCGCTGTTTCTCCGTCACAGAAAGGCTGGGCGTGATGAGACTTACCCGGAATCGCCTTCACACATGGTTCATCTTGTTAAAATCTTCAGAGATGAGGAACTCCTGCAGCAACACAACATACTCAGGGTTGGGAGTACGTATTGCCAAAAGTAACGCAGTTACAGTAACGGATTACTTTTTTGCTGTAACGTAGTAATGTAAGGCACTACTTATCAATTTTCAGTAATATTTTTCAGTAATATTTTACAGTGCATCACATAAGGCTTGCTTCTCCGGTGAGATGACTCCAGAAGACAGCATTTCTTTTATGAAAGTAATTTTTGTGCATTACTTTGAGTTGGTCAGGATAAAGACAAAAGACGTTTAGCCAAGTGCAATCTTTTTGCCCAAAATTTCTGAAGAATCAACGCTGGTGCAGGAAATAGCACTAGCAAACTTTGAAGAAACATCTCGAAAGCATTGGCGCATGACTTATGTTGAGAATCTTCAACGCGAGAATAAAGGAATGACAATCAGAAGAAAATGCATCTTTTTCTGTCATAAGCATTAATGGATAGTTTGTTTTGCTTTAATGATGAATGCTTCTAGACTCATATTTATTCCACCTCATTGCGATGTTATTCAGCCCTAGTCATTTTTTATTTTGGCTGTTAATGTTTCTTGAATTGTCTTCTAAAGCCCCATTATGCTGAAGAGACATCCATATATTGTAGCCTACATAATAATCATTATGCCAGCATCACTTTACCGGGCGGTAATGATCTGCAATATTTTTCTCATATTAGAATGTCAAGTTATATCTTCACAGTTATTTTTTGGTGAAAGTAACTGAAAAGGAGAAGTCATGTAACAATTAAAGGTTCTGAGACAGTAACATTGTGTAAGGAAGGATTACATTTGAATACCAGTAACAAGTAATGTATAGTGTATTACACTTTGCAAGTAACTTGCACAACACTGCTTAACACAGCTCAGTACAACATACATGTGGGGGAAAATGTTCTTCATAACCAAAACACCCAATATTTCACCTAAACAACACTGGTATAGTCTACTGCATCTGCTGTTTTCAATATTCTGTATATTTTGTATGATCCATTGCATAATAAAGTGAAAGTGAGTGATTATTTGTCCACAGTGCACCACAACGAAATGTGAGCTCTGCATCTGACCCATCCATGAAGCTGTTAGTGGCAGCTAACATGGGCAGCACCCGAGCAGGGCCAGGGGACGGCACCACCACGAGTACCCTGCCGTGGTAATCTCTTTACCGGTCTGGGATTGAACTGGACTCTTCTGATCATGGGGCGAACACCCAACTGTTACGCCACCAACTGCCCCAAAGCAGAAATATCTGTGTTATGCAGCACATTGTGCCTACATATAACTTAGATATTTACTTTTAGGTGTAGTGTCTAGTAGTTCTCTCTAGCTTAAATCCATTCTATTTCATTTCTAACTTATTCTGTGTTTCATGGCCATTCAATAATGTCTGGGGTTTAAACAGCATGTACAGTTACTGTTTACAGTGGAAATGGCTGTTTTAGGAATGTCTACTTTCTGCACGTTTTTATTTATTAATTTAGTTTATTGCAATGTTTCCCCAAATGTTTTACTCTTCTTATGAATTTCAGTTTATCTTAGTCTGTTTTAACAGTCCTAGCATCTTTAATCCCATATAGGGTTAATATAAGATTAGATTAATAAAGATTGTAATATACGGCTCATTGTATATAGTGTTTTGATCTATTTCATTGTTTCTTTATTGTGTGGAGTAACAGAATATAACCAGCAAATAAAGTTGCAGTGATGTGTATGTGTAGATGTGTGCGTGTTGAACGTAAGTGTGTGTGCCAAGTGATGTGGGCATGAGCCAGCAGAGGCAGAAGAGTCTCACTCACCACAACTGCGCCATTGTCCTGCCCAATGAAGATCCTCCTGCTGTCATGGTGGTACGACAAACATGAGCACGGAGCTGCAGGAGAGCAGAGGAGACACACCAGAACACACAAAGCATCAGAGAGGAGACGAGACGAGACGAGAGTGAGATACAAGCAGAGCTTTTAAACAGGAAAAAAACATCACATCAACAGACAGGGACGTGTGTGTGTTACCTACAGGACACTGTGTGGTAAATACTGGGCCAGTACTGTCCACTGTCTCTCTTCAGCCACACTCGAATAGTCCTGAAACACACAAGCACAAACATTACAAACACACCAGTAAGAAGAACTGAGAGTACAAGCTAAAAACACACATAAACTACACACACACACACACACACAGTGTAAGAGTAAGTAGGGCTGGGCACTATCACCTCAAAACAATATCAATACTTTACAATTTGTTGCTGTTAGTTTTTTGTCCTCATAGTTCACTAACGAGGTTTGTGCTGCAAATCTGGGTTTGATTAGATTAAACTACTAAACAACTATTAAAGCTGGGATATTGTTTCTACGAAAGAGTATATCTTTTGTGAAGAAATTATGAAAGAATTCCACACAGATGGTGCAGACTGACGGGAGTGTCACATGACCAGAGGTGTAGTAAATTATCGCCACATTTACTCCGCTACATTTACTTGAGTAACTTTTTGGATAAACTGTAAGAGTAGTTTTTATACAATATACTTTTACTACCTGAGTATATTTGCAGAAGTGAATAACGCTTGCTTTACTCCGCTACATTGAGCGACATTCCGCTCGCTACTTTTACTTTTATTCAGCTGTTATCCAATGCATTATCTGTTTGTTTTGTCGAAAAACTTCTGCATAAATGACCGTTCCACCAATCAAACGGAGCTGGGCAGTCACATGACCACACACGGTAAACACGACGGACACACACAGAGATACACACACATATACACAAAGACACGCACACTCACATACATACACAGACACAGACACATACATGCACAAACACACACAGACAGACACACGCACACACACACACAGACATGCACACTCACACACATACACACACACACACATGCACAAACACACAAACACATGCACACACACACACACACACACACAGACACACACACACACATGCACAGACAGACAGACACACTCATACACACACAGACACACACATACACACACACACACATGCACATGCACACATGCACACATGCACACAGCACGCACACTCACACACATACACAGACACACACGCACACTCACATACATACACAGACACAGATACACATGCACAAACACACACACAGACACGCACACACACACACACACACACACTCACACACATACACACACACACACAGACACGCACACTCACATACATACACAGACACACAGACACGCACACTCATACACACACAGACACACGCTCACATACATACACAGACACACACACACACACAGACACACATGCACACACACGCACACAGACTCGGCACACCACACACATACACAGACACACATGCACACACACACACAATATCACATTGGCCAGACTCGCACACCACACACATACACAGACACACATGTGAGACACACATATGCGCTGCACACACACACACACACACACACACACAGACACACGCCATGACACATACACACAGACACACACACACACAGACACACACGCCACATACATACATTAGACACATGCTGGGTGGCACGCACACGCACACAGACACGACGCCACATACATAGCACAGACACACACACACACATGCACCCCACACAGACACGCACACTCACATACATACACAGACACACACAGACAGATACACGCACACACATACATACACAGACACACACAGACAGATACACGCACACACATACATACACAGACACACACGCACAGACACACACACACAGGACAGTTCATGCACAGACAGACTTGTTCTTGTTTTACTGTGTGATTTCTGCCTGCTGAGCCCTGTTGTTTAAACTAAAAAGTTATTACAGTTTATTAAGGCCAAGTAGATTATACCTACTTCTTATTGTAATAATTAGCCTCATTTGTTACTTGTATAGATTTTTTAAAAAGTTTTTTATATATTGTTTTGGTAATATCTGAAAACACATTGTACATTGTTATTTTATATTTTTGCATATTTAATATGATAAACCAATTAATCTTTAATTTACTCAGATGTTACTTAGTAGTTTTTTCACCAAGTACTTTTTTACTTTTACTTGAAAGAAGCATATTTAAAGTAACAGTACTCC
>JAVGVS010001305.1:17500-24875 GCA_032718565.1 Distichodus sexfasciatus
GTCGCTTCCAGAGTCCGGGAGAGACCGAGGCGGCGGCGGAGGAGGAGGAGAAGTGGTTCGTACAGAGACTGGATCACTTCAACGGAGCGGACACTCGCGTGTGGAAACAGGTCAGAATTCTTCACGGTGAATATGAGCAGTGTAACGATGTATCGGAACAGCGATTTAGGGAATAACCAGCCCACGAATCCAACTGGGCTTTAAGGGTCGTGTTCAGGGGCCCAACAGTGGTTCCTGCGATTCAGACCAGTGATCAGCAACACGTAGTTTTAGTTGTGCAGGTGTTAGCGTAATAGTTATGGAATTGTCCCTGTGATGGGAGGGTTGCTGGTTCAAGTCCCAGATCAGCAAAGTTCCCATTGAGTACCCGTGTAGCCGCTGATGTGTACAATGTTTGGGGACAGTATCTTACTCAAAGGTACATCAGTGGTACCTTAACCAGTCTGCAACTTGAAGCAGCAATCCCTTGTTCACAGGAGCAGCTCTCTTACCATTACACTGTAACTGCATGTTAATAAAGTCATAATTTACTCATAGTTTAATGCTGTATGTGTTCTAATAGTAGGCTGTGGAATTCAGAGGTGATTTAGCCAGTCCCAACTCCCCTGAACTCGTGTGTGTGTGTGTGTGTGTGTGTAGAGGTACTTTGTGTCAGATCGCTTCTTCAGGCCTGGGGGGCCTGTGTTTCTCATGGTGGGGGGTGAGGGGCCGCTGAACCCTGCCTGGATGAAGTTTGGGACTTGGCTCAACTATGCAGAGAAACTGGGGGCCTTGTGTCTGGCGCTGGAGCATAGATTTTATGGGAAAAGTCACCCAACAGAGTAAGTTACACACACTTCCTCCACCCATCCACCTTCACCAGTATATGGCAGCACATTATGTGTGGTGTCTGACCAGTGTTCTCATTTTGAATTGTGCTCATTGATCATTGTATCAGTGTAGATTGATGCATCGTTACACCCCCAGTAACCACCCTCTAGAGCTCCAACACCATGTTCATGTTATAGAGTCTCTGCTCTGTGCTGAATGACGTTTGGTTCTTGTTGTTCTGCTGTTTTGTGGTTTAGAGATCTGAGTGTGGAGAATCTACGCTTCTTAAGCAGTCGTCAGGCTCTGGCCGATCTCGCTCACTTCCGCACCATCATGGCAGCGTCTCTAGAACTGACAGAGAACAAGTGGGTCGCGTTTGGAGGCTCCTACCCAGGATCCCTTGCAGCATGGTTCCGCCTGAAATACCCACATCTGGTCCACACGTCTGTAGCCAGCAGCGCACCGCTAAACGCCACCGTCAACTTCCCGGGTAACGCTCTTTCTTTATTACTTTGACCAGTCAGGTGGTCAGGACAGAGACACGTGGACAGTCGGGAGACAGTTTGTTTCAGTAATGCTGCTGGAAGACTGTGAAATGATTAACTTATCTTGGCATCAAAGTCCCGCTCAGTTATTAAAGTTTTAGGAAGGCAGCACATGCACATCAACAGTTCAGACTTGTGATGCTGGATTCTAAGAGCAGCTATGGGTTAAATCTGGACCATAGAGCTCAGGGTTTAGCACAAAGTTAGAGCCAGTCACAACCAGATTCATTCGTCTGCTGGTGGACATTCTGATGTCTACAGAAAACAGCAAGGAGGGTGATTTTGAGAGGTGTTCACTATACACACGCAATCACACATTTGCACTCCAGCAGCTGTAGGAAATGATTCAGATTCAAACTTAATTTCCTCTTCACAGAATACATACAGGGGGCGCTGTAACAACATGACCAAATAGAAGTAATGAGGATTCTTTACACTCTCTGTAACCATGAGAATTTGATATGTGTGTGTCTGTTTTATCAGCTCCTATTTTATTATACATGAGCTCAGCTTCTTCCTAAATTATCAGCTTCGCTTTTCCTTGTGACTCCACTTCCTCTTTGACCTCATTTCTGGGCATGTGTGCCTTTATATACTCTACATGTGCAAGCTCAGAATTTACGTTCACAGCATTTATCAGACATTCTTATCCAGAAGTAACTTCATTTATTTCAGGGACAATCTCCCTGAAAGGGTCTTACTTAGGGAGCCAGTGGTGGTAGTGCTGGAGGTAGCATTTGAACCCACAACCTCTTGGTCCAGAGATGAGTATCCTACCACTAGAGTATCACCACCCTGTGTCCTTTACATGTGTGTGTGTGTCTGATGGTGGTGTATGTTTGTGTGTGTGCGCGCAGAGTATCTCGAAGTGGTGCAGCGCTCTCTGGCAGCGCAGGACCCGCAGTGCCCCCTACTAGTGAAGAGAGCTTCAGATACACTGCTACAACTCCTCAAAGACCAACAGAGCTACAGCAACATCACTAAAGACTTCAGGTAACACACACACACCATGAAGTCAACACACTGTTCCACCTGGTGTTCAGCACAGATCTGGAAAAGTCTGAAAGGTCTCTGAACATGGACACCCTGGTGGTTGTGTTGTAGAGGGTAGTGGTGTGTGTGTAGGAGAGAGAGAACCTGTATGGTTTTTCTGTGTATCTGTAGATCTAGGATCAGGATTCAGGTTGGAGATTAAACTGGAATGTAAATGTGGAGTTTGGGTTGATCCTCCAGATGAGAGATTTTTGGATGGTGATTGTG
Organism: Distichodus sexfasciatus; assembly: GCA_032718565.1. Taxonomy (NCBI): domain Eukaryota; kingdom Metazoa; phylum Chordata; class Actinopteri; order Characiformes; family Distichodontidae; genus Distichodus; species Distichodus sexfasciatus. The sequence continues at coordinate 20,116 of JAVGVS010001305.1, forward strand.
ATTTCCCTCTTTAATGTCCCCAAAATCTTCAAACATAAATAAGTCCAGCTGTATCTCCTTCCTCACTCTGACTCTGTAAGCTCTGCTGGAGGCCAGAGTTTTTACTAGAGGTGTAAATTACAAGTTTCATCACAGGGCCATATTATAGCAGTTCCTCTGGCAACGATTTGTCATCTGTTACGATTTGATTTCCATTCGGTTAAACTCAGGAGCCAGCGATGGATATGAGAAAATATCATGTGCTGATTTAACCACATCACTTCCACTCATATCACGTCACAACAAAACTACGCAAACATCACACAATTTTATTCCTGACCACAACCAGACAGTTAAATAAAAATCTTTTCAAATAAGGATTAGACGTCCAGTTTCATATAAAGTGATGTTACCATATATATGGTGTCTGATTGATGTTCTCATTTTGGATCGATGCTGTGAGCTCGTTGATCAGTGAGGTATTGATAAAGACTGATGTTTGGTTACACCTCTAGTAGTTTTAGAAGCTGTTCTCATTTTCTCTTCTCTCCCCCCCTCTCTACCAGGCTGTGTTCCAAGTTGGAGATTAAATCAGATATGGACTCTGCTTATCTGCTGGAGACTCTGGCTGGGACCTTCATGGATGTTGTGCAGTACAATGAGGACAATAGAGCCTTTGAGGTGTGTGTGTGTGTGCGTGTGTGTGGGGCTGAGTGTCGGACAGGTTAGTCTTTGTGCTAAGAGAAGCATTCCTGAAGTAAACTTGGTGCAGATCAGCAGTGTGTAATGGATGGGAGAGTGTTGAAGGTATACTGAGCAGAAATGTGTTGATAAATTAGTGACTTGTGGTGAGGTGAGTGTGTGTGAGAAAGTGGGATAGATGAAGGCAGGACGAGTGTGTGTGTTTGTGTGTGGGGTGAGGTTTATGGGCTGATGGTTTGGGGAGTTACGAGTCAAATTACCAATAAGCTGAAGGTGAAAGTCTGAATAAAGACGAGCCGAGCTGCCGGGTCTAGTTACTCCGCTCAGACAAAACACACACACCCGCATCCACACACCCCTCAGCCTAAGGAAGATATGTACTGAAGTAGCTACTCCGAGAGGCTGGCAGTGTAAAATCCAGAGTTTTTAGGGGACACAGTGCACGTGCAGACACTTTCAAAATCTTCCCTAAAATACTTTTCTTATGAGTTGAATCTGTTGACAGCACTGATGATACACAAGAGATTTAGAGAAGGAATCTGACTTGATCGCACGCACATTCACTGTTCTCTAAACTGTACACACTGCTGTGGGATTGTAGTAAATTAGCATTAACTACATTAGCATTACCTGGAACCACTGAAGACTGCAGAGATGGGACAGAAGTGAGGAGCTGGAGTTGGTGCACATTTATGGCACTTAGCAAACACTCTTAAAGCGTTCCTTAATTTCAGGGACAGTTTCCTCTTGAGCAGCTCAGGGTTAATTTCAGTGATAAATGAGCCCACGACATCGAACCAAAATGAAAACATGGATCAGACATCGTACACATTGTAACATCACTTTATATTGAATGTGGGCTCTACTTTTATTATAAAGGAAGGTATAATGTGAATTGATATAAAATCACGATTAAACTTTTACACCATTATCATGGACCCAGGTGGTGCTCTAGTGCTTACTTGCCTCTGGACCAAGAGGTTGTAGGTTCAAACTCTACCTCCAGCACTACCACCACTGGGCCCCTGAGCATCCCTCGAGATCTCGTAATATTTCTCATTGAGGTGAAAAGCCAGTCACAGACTTGGAGCTGGTCTGGTCTCCAATCAGGTGTGTAATATGGTTGGAGTTGATGTAGTGAACAGCAACACACACGTTTCCAGTACGACAGCAGAAGCAGCAACAAGAAGACGGGTTGTGTGTTATGTGGAGATTGTGGGTGTGATGTGTTCAGCAGTATCCTAGTCTAATTGTATCTGTTAATGTTCCTAAATCTGGTGATGCTGCAGGGATTACGCCTCCAACATGACATAACTCTGCTCAACTGAACTTCATTTAAAATGGTCTAGTGTTGATGAGCTCCTACTGTTAATACTAGAGGTTACGGTTAAGCTATGAATTTGTGGAGCAGGGCATATTATATCTTTATGTTGCCCTCTTTGGAGGGCAACTTTATTCATTTATTTGTTTTGTTATTTCTATATCATTCCATTAGTTTGTTTCAGTAATTAACTTAAATCTGACCCCCCGTCAGATTTAAGTTAATTACTTAAAATTAAAAAACTTCCCTCTCTCCCCGAGAGGGAAGGGAGAAAGACAAAGAAGAGAGAGAGAAAGAGAAACACAGTGCTGAAAGAGATCGAGAAAGGATAGGAGAGGAAGTGAAAATCTCATGGGGCAGCTGCTGCATCTATAGCGTAGAATAACGTCGCACCAACTTCCGCATCTGAAAAACAAAATCCAAACACACACAAAAAACACACAAACCACTGGCAACACTATGGTAACACAACAGAAGTCTGGCTGAAATCCTACGTTGTTTGTGTGAATGTGCCTAGGTATGCAGAGGTATGCGTGTTTGTCTATATCTGTGTGTGTATACATGCATATAAGTACATGTGTGTTGATGCGTGTGTATGGATACCTATATGTCGACTCGCATGCGCATATGAATATATGTATGTGTGCACGCATGTGTGTCCGACTGTGTGTGCGTGTCTGTCACCAAATGATTTATAATGAGGGTGGAAGGCCACAACAATCCACACCGGACCACCGCCCAACATTCTTTTAACAACAAAAGCAGTATTGAAATGTGTACTTTTTGCATTTTTTTCACCTTCAAAATTAAAGCATAACATACGCTACTTATTTTTTATTAATGATGTGGCCTTCGGGCTGAGCAGTGATCAGGTCTGGGCTGTATGAATGTTTTGTTAGAGTACACTTACCTCTTAACATGTAGATTCAGGCCTAAGTTGTAGCTTATCACTGATGTCACTTCACACATCAGTCGGATAGACTACACACGCAGCGTCGGGGTGGGGGCATGTTGAGACTATGGGGAGCAAATTAGACTTATTAAGATATGTTGTTAGGTTTTACAGTGTGGTGTGTGTGTGTGTTTCAGGGCGTGGTGGGCACCAACATCACTATAAAGGTGCTGTGTGAGATGATGCAGGACTCGTCTCTGGGTGATGAGTATCAGCGCTACGCTGCTGTTGCTCAACTGATGCTGGACACGTTCTCACAGCCGTGTGCAGACGTGCAGTACACACACTACCTGCTGGACATGCGCAACACCAGCTGGAGCGCCGCCGCCGCCAACGGAGGTGTGTGTTCAGTACATTCTCGCAACAACACCTGAAGGCTGCGTTTTCTGTATTAAAGGTGCTGTGTAAATAAAGATGCTGGTGATGATATTTAATGACCTCATTGAGGAGAATGTCCTGGAGTTGTGAGTGTGTGTGTGTTGTGCAGGGAGGCAGTGGATGTATCAGACGTGTACTGAATTTGGATTTTATCAGAGCACAGACTCAGCAGAGCAGCCTTTTGCAGGATTCCCGCTGAGGTGAGTGTTGATGTTCAGCAGGAGTGTAGGTCTCGCCGGTCAGGCTCTGCCGTGGTTTTCTGTACTGCTTGCCGTGCTGCACTGGCTGTGTTTTGTGGTGACTGTGTGTGTGTTTGTAGCTACTTCCAGCAGCAGTGTGTTGACCTGTACAACCTGAGCAACTTGTTGGACGCCGCGGTGCAGCAGACTAATGAGGAGTACGGAGCGCTTAACCTTAAATCAGCTCGTATTGTCTTCCCCAACGGCTCGGTCGATCCCTGGCACGCCCTCGGAGTGACCAGCAATATCACACAAGACCTTCCTGCCGTTTTCATCAAAGGTCAGAGATCACTATGCTGCACTAAACGCAATCGCAAGGTAACTGTAAAGCACTTTGGGCTGAATTTGATGGATGAGATGTGCTATATAAAAAAGGTTGATGATGATTATAATACTATTATTAAATGATGTAATTTAGGGGAACTGGATCATTTCATAATGTATAATAACACTCTCCTTCGTGAGCAAAGTACCGTCCCCAAGCACCGCTCCATTAAACTACCATTACATCACTGCCCACAACTCCTACATGCATGGGTCACATGTGGTCGTGGTGAAAACGTCCTGTAACTGTAATTGTGGTTTAGATTGTGTTTATGTGGGACAGTGGGTGTGTCAGACCTGCACTGAGTTGACATTCTAGTGGAGTTTTTACTTAGATTTTTATCTTTTTCTTGGTCTAATCATGTCGTTTCTTGTTTGGTTCTGACTGTTTTGCGGTGTAAATGTCTCTCAGGTACGGCTCACTGTGCCAACATGTACCCGGCCCGCGATCAGGACGCTCCTCAGCTCACGCAGGCACGCAAACACATCTTCCTGCTGCTGCAGAAGTGGCTGGAGGAGTGACGGTGTGAGCTGCTTACAGCACACATTCAGCAGCGATTCTTCACGTGTGGGTGTAAACTCTCCTTCTGTTCCACTTTCCAAAAAGCCAGTTGCTGTGCAAGAACCACTTCCATTTAAAAGGGAAAATCAATTGCAGGGTGAAATTTTGTAAAAACTTCTTAAAATAAAGTTGATTTTGTTAAAATGGTGTTTGGGATTTTTGTAACTGTGTAATTGTAGATAAGTTTCCACAGATCTCTGGGCGTGTTTGAGGTTTTGGCTCATTCTCCACACAGCACTCGCTCTGACCTGGCGTTTGTGTGTGTGTGTGTGTGTGTGTGTGTGTGTGTGTGTGTGTGTGTGT
>JAVGVS010001306.1:0-24871 GCA_032718565.1 Distichodus sexfasciatus
TAATAATAATAATAATAAAGTTACGAACCTTGTTTCTAACAAATTAATTCTCAAAATATACGCTTTTCTTAACCAAGCCAAGTAGAATCTTGACTGCAATCAGTTCATATTCAGGGAGTTTCATGCGCGTTGCGTAACAAGGCAGCGCATCTCACAAAGCGTGTGAGATCACCAGTCATCCTTAGTATGAACCAAGGGATCAGAAGGTCGGGAGAGAAAACACCAAATGTAATTTGATTTTTGTAACGAGTAACGACACTCCGCGCTGAAAATGTATTGGAGTAAAAGTTTGCAATTAAATTAGGAAATGTAGTGAAGTAAAAGTCAAAGTTGACAAAATAAAAAAAACCTCAAGTACAGATACTCCCAAAACATACTTGATGACAGTAGTGAAGTATTATTACTTCGTTACTATCAGTGGCGACGTTAGGCCTATTTTAGGGTGGCTGAAGCCTTCCTAAAATATTCTTAAGCCCCCCTAAATAATTTGGTGGGGGTTTTTTAATTTTTTTTTTTTACTTTTTCTTTTTTCTTTTTTTCTTACATTTTTTTTTATTTTACAAAAATTGCAGACAAATTCAATATAAAGACGCAGGAATATGACTTTAAATAAATAATAATATAAACCTGTCACTATTCACTTGAATATGATCATAAATCTGTTGGTTCCTTTCACTTTACAGTGTTAAGGGAGCGTCAGTGCTTCGTTATCCAATCCGTTCCAGTTGTTCACAGGGAACGCCCACATTACTGAAAATCCAGTCCACGTTTTCACTGCAACTTAACACTCCGCTGCATCTACACCTGCGGACCCACTAGAGTACATGCTGCACACAGCAAGACAACATGGCTATACGCAGGTTTTTCAGGAAAGTAAGTCTTCATCACTGCTGGTAGTAACAATTAGTTAGCTCCAGTTAACAGCAGAGAGTCCCATGTAATTAATTAACCAGACGCTCCCCATTTTGATAAATAAAAACCTGGCTAGCACACTAAGTTAAATTGTTAGCATAATGTTGATTTCTGTCACTTACTTCAGCTTAGTTTGACAGACTGAAATAAAACAACAAATCTATTGATGACGTAAGATGTTTAATCCGCCCAAAAAAAGTTGAAAAGCAATTTCTCAATCTCCGTTCATGAAATTTTTAGTTTCCACAAGTTATATGACTAAATTATAACTAAAACTAACTAATATCGTCATCGGAAAACTATGATTAAACCTAAACCAAAATTTATTGACAAAAGTTACACCTCAACACATACTCTTTCTTAACGTCAGTTCTCACCCAATCTTTGCTGTAATCAGTTCATATTCAGACGGTTCTATGCACTTGCGTAACAAGGTAAGGCAGCGCATTTCACAAAACATGTGAATTCACCAATCATCCTTAATATGAACCGAAGGATCAGACGGATGTTTATGCGACACCACCTTTAGCCTGAAGTTACATGAAGTCTGCATGAGGGTGAAGTGACTAAGCGTATCCGTTCGGTCAATACTTTCATTTAAGTCAATAAGCTAATTGTTCTCTATCCTTGATCAGTACAAAAGTACTGCAATCCCCTAAATGCCTCGGTATAACACCGAGATGTACATATTAACCAATTTCTTTCTTCAAGGATAAGCAATTCAATTATATTCATGAGAGGTGCATTGTGGGAGCCGAGCAGAACGGAGTCGTACAGCCACCTACTGGTGAACGTTAATACTGTCAGTGAATTGAACCAAATTGAACTCTTTTAGAGAACCTTCCTAAATGTTACAATCTGACAAAATTCACACATACGCAAAACGGGCTGGACACTGTCAAGGATATGTTACAAGGAACAGAAGAATCGCTCAAGTTTGCTGTGGTGTAGAAACCGCGTTCCGAACCGGCGACATCAGTAAACGACTCGGGGGATATTCAAAGGGGCGGTGCCAAAAAAAAAAATCTCGCTCATGCTTATCGAGAGACCAATCACGTAGACTTTACTACAATGTCACTTTTGGTCATAGCAAATTGTGTAAAATTTTAGATGTCTATTAATATTTCAAAAGTAATAACGTATTATCAATGTGCCCATAATATATGTATTACAAATAACAATCCAAAAATCTTTAGTAAAGGGGGCAGGGTCGTCTACTTGCGCCCCCTCTGATTCATCCTGAAACAGTAAAACATGAGTGAAGTGAATTGTGTATTGTGTAATTTACAGTTTACCTCTGATATCATTTACAAAAAAAAAAGAGAGAATAAAAAATAATTCAGCAGTGCATTTTAAGCCACTCCCTCAGACAGGGCAGTCCCTGTTCCTGAGAAACGGAAGTGTCTCTTTGCTTGTTCTCTTCCTCTGCATGTATGTTCAGTATATCAGTGAGATAAAATGGCCGAGGTGAGTGATACGACTCCTGATTTGCTAAGTTGTCCAATCTGTTTTGATCTGCTGAAGGAGCCGGTGACTATTCCGTGTGGACACAGTTTCTGTCTGGGCTGTATTACGGGTTTCTGGGATCAGGATGATCAGACTGGAGTCTACAGCTGCCCCCAGTGCAGGCAGACCTCCACTCCGAGGCCTGTTCTCAACAAGAACACCATGCTGGCTGAACTGGCTGAGAGACTGAAGACAGGTCCAAGCTGCTCCTCCTGATGACACTTTTGCTGGACCTGGAGATGTGGAGTGCGACGTCTGCACTGGGAGAAAACACAAAGCTGTCGAATCCTGTCTGGTGTGTGCAGCCTCTTACTGTGAGACTCCATTTTAAATCTCACAGTGAGTCTCCCACTGCATTAAGAAGCATAAGCTGGCTAGAGGCTCCAGTGAATCTACAGGAAGATCTGTTCCCACATCACAACAAGCTACAGTCTTTATCACTGAATCAGCAGTGTATCTGCCTTCTCTGCACTGAGATAAGCACAGGTCATAGCCACACTTCCAGCTGTATCCAGGCTGATAAACAGGTATGAACAGATGACTTTAAACAGATGGAAATATACATGGTACCCAGTACTCGAGTTGGAGGGGATGAGGAGGGATGGCACCCCCCCCTGAAATAAAAACAGTCAAAATGTCCCTTCTAAATGAACATCCCCGTTCCATCACTTGTGCTATTTATCAATATGAATCACGGACCATATTGCACTGTCATCAGCACAAAAATATGTCCCAATGTGATAAAATCCTGTCCCCTGATTTGTTTACAACTTCGACTACTGATGGTACTGTTAAAAAAAGCTGGGCAGTGTTTCAAGTTTTTAAGCTATATCAAAATTTTTGATAACTGTCATAATTAAATAGTACATAGAGAGAAAGGTGAAAGCACTATGAACACTCAAATCCAGAGAAACAACAGATTTACTGGTGCTGGTACTCATATTGCTGCACAAATGTGTATTTACACCATGAGTAATGGTTCTGAGGCACAAAAAGCTTTTAATCTCTAAATATTTAAATGGTTTATGATTTCGTGTTAGATTGGAATTATTAATAGAATAAACCTGTTAACATTTTTCAAAGACAACTTTACCTTTAAAGAGAACTAAGAATTAATTTAACAAATTTACTTTAAGGGAGAATTAATCAAGGCTATCATAAGGTTTTAAAATAGTTAGTGCATTTTCTTAAAGTAGAAAAAGATGCTCGATGTTATTACAATTACTTATTTTCAACAGTTCAAATGAAACATCGGTATGTTTTTTTTTTACAGAAGAAGTTGGGGGACATCAAAGGAAACATCAAGCTAAGCAATTGAGCAGAAGAGACGAGAAGAGGGCTTCAGGATCTCTCCTGTGGAGACTGTCAAGGTGAGTACCCAACAGAGAGAAGGACAACTGATTCTCCTGAACAATTACCATTTTAAGGGCTCTCCTCCAAGTCAGCTGACAGACTAGACTTCTTACTATCAACCCCACTTAGCCCCACGGTTGAAAAATACTGGGCTCTCAGTAAGAGCTGGCCAACAGAATCCAGCTGTTTACAAAGACCTCTTTCTTTCTCTGTGTGTTTCCTAACAGTGTTCTGCACAGGCAGCAGTGCGGGACAGTGAAAAGATCTTTACTGAGCTGATTCTCTCCATTGAGAGAAAACGTGCCGAGGTGAAACAGCAGATCAAAGCTCAGGAGGAGGTAAAATTAGTTTGGCTGAAGAACTTCAGAGAACACTGGAGCAGGAGGTTGCTGATCTACAGAGGAACGACACTGAGCTGGAGCAGCTTTCATACTTTACACAGGATGACATCCGCTATAAGGTAATAATCACTGAACCTCCTGATCATCAACAGATCCTCCCTCGCACCATGTATGAACTGTACTAAGCTTTACTTGAACTGAAACTCGACTTGTGTATATACATATATATATATATATATTTTTGCAGAATTTCAACACCCTAGGCACAATTCACCAGGAAGTAATAAGAACTACAAGCGGGCAGAGCTCTCTGTTCTCTGTAGAGGTTTGTAGAGAAATTGTTTTGCGAAATGATGAAACTGGATGGTAAGGCAAACTTATGGCCTTGAAATTGGTCCAAAAGTCTGAAAGGTATGATAATCTATTTTTACTTGCTGAGCAGATGTTCTGCTCTGATCCACTAAGTGACTTGTTTGTTAGCTGCAGGGTCATCAACTGCGGACCATCACTCAGATGTTTCACCCCATATTCTTAAAGAACATTTTAAACAACTGTTACAGTAAAAAGAAGAAATAATATTCACAAAAATACTAGCTGTGGTGTGAGGAGCTGAAATTATAATTGTTAGGAAATAACTGATGATTATTACTCTTGTTTTATAGTTTCACTCTATAGTAGCTAGACCAAAAGTCAGGAAAGGTGCTAAAATGTGAAAAAATTCACATTTTTCAATGCATTTGAAGTTAAGATTTCAGTTTTTCAACAGTTATCTTTCTTTACCTTTTAGATTTATGTCACTTACACCCTAATCGAAACATGGCTCAACAAACACTTCGCCTGGAATCAAAAAAAGGTGTATGTGTATCAACAAACACGTGGGTATGGATATAGTGATCCATATGGATATGGGTATACAGCAACAGCCTCGTACGTGCTGGACAGATCCTTTGCTGCGAGTTTGTCTAAACCAGTTACTAGAAGTTGAGATACGAGAGAAAGTTTCTATAGCAGTCACTTATATATAGAAGGGAAAGCGAGGAAAATTCCAAAATCTCAGTTTGGGCGAAACAATCAATCATGGAGTCTGAATTTCTCTGGCTCCAGTTTGTGTTTCAGTTACAATGGTAATAATACCACCCTCAATGTGCATCCATATCCCTCCAAAATAGGGTGTTTCTGAACCACAGGGCAGGAACACTTTGCTGCTATAGTGTCTCTGGTCCAATGACACTCATACACAGAGTCCAGACCAAATTTACTGAACCCCTGTATGTTGGGTTTAGGCTGGGGCCAAGCAAAAGTTCTGTTCAGATTTGTGAGAATCCAGAATGTAAAATATAAAAGATTAATTTCATGGCAGCCAACACCTTCTCTGGGAAAGAGGCAAAAATATAAAACATAATATATAATGTCAGAAGTGTTTTATACAGATGTCAAGCCAAGGCCAGTCAAAACAGTGCAAAGATGGGATCTCTTTTGAATTCATAGTTAAGATATATTTAAACTTCATATCTCCAGTGAGGTGGAGCAGTGGGCGCCAGCGGTGCAGCGCTCCGCCTCACAGCGAGAAGAGTCGAACCCAGGGGCGGCGTGGAATCTTCTATGGGTTGCTCTCCACTGTGTTGCGTGGGTTTTCTCCGGGTGCTCCGGTGTCCTCCCACAGTCCAAAGGCATGTAATGTAGGTTAATTGGTGACTCTAAATTGGCTCTGTAATGTGTGGATGCAAGTGTGTGCCCTGCGGTGTGTTGGCGCCTGCAGGGCGGGGACCCCCTGCATCCCCGCTTAGGATACAGTGGTTCGGAAAATGAATGAATGAATGAATATCTCAATAATTCTAATGATAGATAGACAGATAGATGGATAGATAGAGCGCAAAGGGAGAGACAACTACGAACATTCAATACACTGAAATGGAAAGCAGATTTCCTACAGGTCCCATATTATGAAAGAAAATCACTTTTTCTGTTCTTTGGACATCCAATTGGGTCTGTACTGCCTCTACACACCATGTAAGTCTAATGAAAATCGTCAATTGTGTTAGTATTAATTTACTAATTAGTATTAGTACTAATGAGAAACAGCCTGTTCTAAAAGGGACGGAAATAGAGGGGCAAATAGCAGGCGAAAATGCCTAATCTGGGAGGTACTTTCAACAAACCACTTCATTTATCATATATGGCGCCTGTTCTGTTCTTCATAAAGAAGCTTTATATTAGGTTTTATTTCTCCCTATGTTGTCTTAGCCTAGGAAAGGCTACCACCTTGTGGCATGTTTACGTATCTATGTAAAGGGAATTCCTGCGTACTTCCAGGTTTAGAAAAGCAGTGTTAATCGCAAGTTTGGATACAGCTGAACACCAGTGAGCTCCCATTCTAAACGCGTGAGCCTTGGATATCATTGTCTTTTTCGTGATATGCAGTGAGTGTCTGTTGAAGAATCAGTAAATGCAGAAAGCGAAGCATGTGAAGTGTGGAATTTCAACCACCCATTCAATTGAAATGCTATTTCCAGAGAACTGCATAAAACAAAGTACTGTAGAGAACAGGTGTTTATAGCTATTCATTTTCCTCATTTTTCACATGACAAAATTATACTCAACCGATAAATTAAGTCAAAGTGAGTTTTATTCTCATCTCTGCTATATACAAGTATGCGAGACGACGAGGCTCCAGTTTTTACAGAGGTGGACAGTAACTAAGTACATTTACTTGGTGGTGCTGTGTAGAAGTAGAGATTTTGAGTATCTGTACTTCACTTGAGTAGTATTTTATTTGAAACTTATGACTTCCACTTCACTACATTTTAAAGACAAATACTGTACTTTTTACTTCACTACATTTCTATCAAGGTTCTCGTTACTCATTACTTTCAAATCTATGGATAAAGTGGATGTTATTCCCCTTTTCTAAAAAGCGTGTTTGGTGTTTGGCGAGACAGTCTATCCAGTAATCAGTAGGGTTACATCACACCTGTGAACAAATTTTGTAAACCAAGTTCAGACAGTTCTGCTGTTTTGTGTCTTGATTAAAACATTGTTGCTGTTGGAAGGTCATGAAGCTAGAGGTGTACAGCTGGGTTTTAAGCAGGTTGAAATGTTGATTTTATGTTCTGAGCTGCATTTACAGCTATTGCACTGTCCTCCTGATTACCATACATGTGCTATATGCTGTTTTGTGAAGTGTAATCTTACAATTAATTAAAAAAAACTAATGACTGGTTTTCTTTATCAGTTTAGGTTGTGCGTCATTCTGCACATATAAATAAATGCCTTCTCTCTCTCTATACATATATTTTAAACCCTCTAAACTAGAAGTAGAAAAAGAGATCGTGCAATTTCACGTCAGTAGTATATACAAGTAACGTTCAAAAAATGTCCCGATTTCCAATTCAGTGTTTAAAACAGATTTTACGCAGTTCAGAAAAGCATTCAAATGTTACTCGAACTTACAACTATTGTATTGTTATTTTCGTCGTTTGTTCTGCCACCAAAGGATCAAATCGTATTGTTCTTTGATTTAAAGAATTTAATTGACACGAGTGTTCAGTCGTTTTTATGAAAGAAATGCTATGAATCGACTTGGCATACAACAATTCGAGTATTTGTACACTGCTCACAAGCCATTGAATAATTACATGGGGAAACTGAACTGCCAGGAACAATTAAACGATATAAAACGACATTAAACGCCTAACACATTTACTGTAGACTAGTGTTTGCGCCATCATATCTTTTACATCTACTTGATTGATGTTAAATCAGTTATGCTCCCTGATTCATAAAGCTAGCTGGGGTAATTTCTACTCACATCTGAGAAAGAGTCTTTTGTAACACTATCGCTGCGAACTGCGCCTTATTTGCTCTTCAGTTCGAGCTTCCACGCATGCGCGAAACGAACTAGGCGTTCCCAAAGTCAAGTCCCTCACAACAGGTGTAAATTCAAGTCATCGTTACAAACAACAGTAGCTTCGCCCAAAGTATGGTTTTGAAAACCCGTTCAGCCTGAAGTGACGGTAAAGCGTCCTTTTGTGCAAACTGTAAAATCAGGAGCAAGAATCCTTTCATTTATTTACTTAAATTGTCAGTTAATTTCTTCATTACTAACCAACGTAATCGCACCCCAAAAGGGTATTTTTAAGGTTGTCCTGCATTGAGAAGCAAAACAAAATCATTTTGAATTTTTATATGCAAATAAGTCAGTTTTCATACCTTATATTTTTCACTACACTACGGTGCTTTTAGACGAATACTTTTACTCCCATTTACTGTGTAATTTACAGTTTGCTTGTGATATAAAAAATAATTAAAAATAAATAAATAAATAATCAGTGCCTATAAGCCACTCCCTCAAACAGGTTCTTGTGAAACGGAAGTGTTCGTCTCTATATTTTTCTCTCTGCTTGTTCTCTCACTGCGCGTGTGTGTTCCGCATCTGAGTGAGACAAAATGGCCGAGGCAAAAGATACAGCTCCTGATTTGTTCAGCTGTCCAATCTGTTTGGATCTGCTGAAGGATCCGGTGACTATTCTGTGTGGACATAGTTTCTGTCTGAGTTGTATTAAGGGCTACTGGGATCAGGATGATCAGACTGGAGTTTACAGCTGCCCAAAATGCAGACAGACCTTCAGTCCGAGGCCTGTTCTCAACAAGAACACCATTCTGGCTGAAGTGGCTGAAGGATAAAGGGACAGACTCAAGCTGATCCTCCTGCTCACCTCTTTATGTTGGGCAGGGCTGGGAGCTGATGTGGAGTGTGACATCTGCACCGAGACAAAAAACAAAGCATCAAATCCTGTCTGGTGTGTCTGGCCTCTTACTGTGAGGCTCATTTTAAAACTCACTATGAGTCTCCTGCATTAAAGAAGCATAAGCTGGCTGAGGCTCCTGTGAATCTACAGGAGAAGATCTGTTCCCATCACGACAAGCTTCTAGAAGTCTTTTGTAGCACAGATCAGCAGTGTATCTGCCTTCTCTGCACACTGGATCAGCATAAAGGTCATGAAACTCTTTCCGCTGTCTCAGAAAGAGCTAATAAACAGGTAAGATCATAAAATTTACATTTACAGCATTTAGCAGACACTCTTATCCAGACTTTTGTAGAGGAGTTTACTTGCTTACTTGAAACTTGCTTTGGTATACTCAGAGAACTGGTAATCTTATTCACATAGTACTGTAAATTAAAACTTAAACGTAACTGTTATACACACATTACTAAAGTACTTTTATATTTACACAAGTAAATAATATAAATACAGTGAATTATATTTTGATAGTCAATGATAGATCAGGTAATCTGAATATTAACAAGAACTTTGTAAAACTCAGATGGGCAGAGACTAGAAACAACCATTTTAAAAATAACTTTGGTGAATTATTAACCACAACAGAGCAATAATTACTAGGTGCACCTCATCTTAATGCATTTAAAAATCAATTTTAAACTTTTGCATTTATGCAACTTTAATCGTTCTTGAATTTTCTAGAAGTGCAAAATGCATCATGCTATTATAATTATTTTTTCTGACAGCCAACATTATTTGTAACTATTTAGTTGACAACTTTTTTTTTTTACAGAAGCTGTTAGGAAATGTTCAAAGAGAGCTTTAAGCAATATATTGAGCAGGCAGAGAAGGAGCTTCAGGATCTTGGCCCATATGTGGAGTCTGTCAAGGTGTGTATTGAGCAGAGGAGGAGACGACAACTGAGGCTGCTGGAGAAAACTATCACAGCAGTCCTGGACTCTCAGTAAGAGCTGAGTTGTTTTACACAGTTGCTTCTCACAGACCTCCTCCCTTTTCTTTCTCCTTACAGCATTCTGCACAGGCAGCGATAGAGGACAGTGAGAAGATCTTTACTGAACTGATTCTCTCAATCGAGAGAAAGCGTGCCAGGGTGAAAGAGCAGATCACAACTTGGAAGGAGACAGAACTGAATTTGGCTGAAGAACTTCGGAAAACACTGGAGCAGGACATTGCTGATCTAAAGAGGAAAGACAATGAGCTGGAGCAGCTTTCTCACACACAGGATCACATACACTTCCTCCAGGTAACAATCACCTGAACCTATTAATCATCAACAGAGATCTCTCATAAATGTGAAATAAGAACACTGTTAGACACGAGAGTGCAGATATGCAGTTTAACCGAGCAAAACAGACGCTACGAGTGCAGAGAAAGAAGAGAAACCGATCATGAAAGGAACCTATACATAAAGCACTTATGTGAACTGTACTGAGTTTTCCTTGTTCTGGAAATCGAGTTGTTATATATATTTTTTCTCTGCAGAATTTCCAGACCCTCAACACAACTCCTGGAAGGAATAATGACTACAGCAGATCAACAGAGGCTCAGTTTTCTCTAGAGTTTGGTAAAGGAATCTGTCTCTGAAATGATGAAGCTGGATGATGAACTTGACAACCTTCAAGTGATCAAAAAATCAGAAGGTATGATAATTTTGTTACAGTAAAATGAAATATTTAACATGAAAACTACTTTTTGTGGCAGTATTGTGGGGAGGGTGGATATAATTGATAATTTAAAGAAATAACTGAAATGATTATTACTCCTGTTTTATAGTGTTCACTCTATTGCAAGGTGAACCAAAGTCCACAAAGGAATTCTTAAAATGTAAGAACAATTCACACATTTTCAGTGCACATGTGACAAAGATTGTTTGTTGATGTTTTTAGAAGAATGATTTTTAAAATGCTATTTTTTTTACCTCTTAGATTTCTGTCCACTCACATTTAACCCAAACATGGCACATCAACAAAACCTTTATCTGGAATCGAACAAAAAAGTGTCTTATCAATATGGATATGCTGCTCCCCAGATCCTTTATGAGTTTGTCTAAAACCAGTTACTGGGAAGTTGAGATACAGGGAAAGTTTCTATAGCAGTCCTTATGTAGAAATTAAATGAGAGGCAGAACTATATTCTCAGTTTGGGCAGGACGGTCAGTCATGGAGTCTGAATTTTTCTGGCTCCAATTTGTGTTTCAGTCACAGTGGTAATATTACCACCCTCAATGTGGATCAGTGTCCTCCAAAATACAGTGTTTCTGAACCACAGAGGCAGAACACTTTGCTTCTAATGTCTCTGGTCCAATGACACTCATACAAGTCAGACCCAATTTACTAAACCCCTGTATATTTGGGTTTAGGCTGGGGGCCAAGCATAAGTTCTGTTCAGATTTGTGAGAGTCAGAATGTAAATGTAAAAGATTGAGTTCATGGCAGTCAACGCTTCTCTGGGAAAGAGGTAAAATTATAAAATACAATACATGATGTCAAGGAGTGTCAGAAATAGATCGGTAATGAAGTGGTGGAGGATTTCCAGACAATTACCCAAATGGAAATCTTTCTGTAGTTTAACTTCTGACTGCTCTGTAATTCTTATGAAACAGAGACATTACAGTACATCATAGCTCTTTATTATTGTTACTGTTGCTTTATTAATGTCCTAAAATGAGAACTTCCTGATCTATATGCGTTTTATAATATACTATAAGCCATCCTTTCATGTCCACTGAAATCTCAGAAATCAACAATATTATTACTGCAAATAAATAAATGTCAAAACTGTTCTGTGTCGTCTGGTCTAAATAAAGCTTTGAACAAGCTAGTGAATCTATGTTTCTGTTCTCAAGAGAGCCTGGAAATCAGGTGAACAAACTAGTTTGTGTTTAAACGTGGCCGAGCACGGACATGTCTCCTCTTCTTCCCTCTGTGTTAACTGCTACCAACTCCTACAGTGAGAGAGAGAGAAACAAAACATTATTTTATTGCTATACTTAGGAAACTCTTAAAAGCAAATTCATTTTAACAATATGTAAAACATGATGTTAAAAATATATATATTACAAAACAAGTAATCTAATCACAATCAAAATTACTTTGGGTGAACAGCATTCAGTTTTTGGTTGGCATCATTTTAGTGGCTCTCAACTCTGTGCACGATTGAAAAAAGATCAATGTGTAAAATGCTGGGGGTGCTTCGTTTACAGCTAAAAGCGTAGAAATTAAAATTAACTACTAAATCCAAGCTGTCCAGTAATACTTGATACTTAATATTTATGCTGGGGGATATTCTTAAAGCAAAAAGATGCAATGTGAAAGATGTTAAAATCTGTATTTGTTACAACAATATAATGTCACAATTTCAAAGCCAAGTCATCTCTTTTCGTGTTTACACTTTTACAGACCTGGAAGAGCAGGGTTCCCAGGAGCCCGCGATCCAGCGTAATGCTGCCCAGCATAGTACACTCAGCCCATGGGTAAGTGAATTTGATGTGTTAATAATAATTCAAAGTTTACTTGTGATATCATTTACCAAAAAAATGAGAATAAATAATTCACCAGTGCATTTTAAGCCACTCCCTCAGACAGGGCACTCCCTGTTTCTTGAAAGCAATATCTCTCTGCTTGATTCTTCACTCATGTATCTTCAAAGTATATCAATTAGAGATAAAATGGCGAGGTGGTAATCACGATTCTGATTTGCTAAGTTGTCCATCTGTTTTGGATCTGCTGAAAGAAGGGCGATTGGCTATTCCGTTATTGGACACAGTTACTGTCTGGCCTGTATTAGGGGCTACTGGGATCAGGATGATCAGATTGGAGTCTACGGCTGCCCCCAGTGCAGACAGACCTTCACTCCGAGGCCTGTTCTCAACAAGAACACCATAAGCTGAACTGGCTGAGACTAAGAAAAAGACAGGAATCAGCTGCTCCTCCTGCTGACTCTGCTGCTGGACCTGGAGATGTGGGTGTGACATCTGCACGGGAAGCACCGAGGCTGTCAGTTCTGTCTACAGTGTGTCTGGCCTCTCTACCTGTGAGAGACTTCATTTTAAATCTCGATGGAGTCTCCTGCATTAAGAAAGCATAAGCTGGCTGGGCTCAGTGAATCTACAGGAGAAAGATCTGTTCACATCACAACAAGCTTCTAGAAGTCTTTTTGTCGCTGAATCAGCAGTGTATCTGCCTTCTCTGCACTTTCAGATCAGCACAAAGGAATCACGATACACTTCAGCTATCAGAAAGAGCTGATAAACAGGTATGAACAGATGATGACAACAGATGGAAATATGGTACCTCGTATTAAAGCTGGGCAGTGTTTAAAGTTTATAAGCTATATCAATATATTTTGATAACATGGGACAAGATAATTTTGATATGGCTTGTAGTTTATAACAGTTTTTTCCGATAAAGCCGTGCCATTGTAATTCTACAGACAGACCTCACACACAACACACAGCGCAAATGAATAACAGAACTTTACAGCAGTTCTGGGGTGCAACAAACTTTTCCATCAGAAGGAGGGAACAAGAGACTCTTAAAGCATAAGTTTGTTTAATGTTAAAATTGCTCAACTGTCTTAATTAAATAGTACATAGAAGAAAGGGTAAAGCACTATGAACCCTCAAATCCAGATAAAACAACAGACTTACTCATATGGTGCTGGTACTCATATTGCTGCACAAATGTCTATTTACACCATGAGTAATGGTTCTGGGGCACAATAAGTGTTTAATCTCTAAATATTTAAATGGTTTATGATTTCGTGTTAGATTGGAATTATTAACAGAATAAACCTGTGAACATTTTTTCAAAGAACAACTACCTTAAAAATTAATTTAACAAATTTACTGTAAGGAGAAATTAATCAAAGGCTAACAAATGGGTTTTAATAGTTTTTGAATTTTCTTAAAGTGGAAAAAGATGTTTGAATATTAGTACAATTACTTATTTTCAACAATTCAATTGAAACATCAGTGTTTTTTACAGAAAGTTAGGGGGACATCGAAACATCAAGCAAGGAATTGAGCAGAGACAGAAGGGAGCTTCAGGATCTACCCTGTGTCTTCAAGAGTCTGTCAGGTGAGTGCTTAGCAGAGGTAGAGAGTTGGCAGTTCTCCTGGAGGAACAATTTTCATTTTAAGGGCTCTCCTCCGGTCAGCTGACAGACTGGGCTTCTTACTATCTAACCCCACTTAGCCCCACAGTTGAAAAATACCTGGGCTCTCAGTAAGAGCTGTGCTCAAGAATCCAACTGTTTCACAAGACCTCTTTCTTTCTCATGTGTTTCCCTATGGCGTTCTGCACAGGCAGCAGTGCGGGACAGTGAAAAGATCTTTACTGAGCTGATTCTCTCCATTAAGAGAAAACGTGCTGAGGTGAAACAGCAGATCAGAGCTCAGGGAGGGAGATAGAAATTAGTTTAGCTGAAGAACACAGAGAACACTGGAGCAAGTGCTGATCTAAAGAGGGAAAAGACACTGAGCTGGAGCAGCTTTCATACACACAGGATGACATCCACTTCACTCAGGTAACAATACTGAACCTATTGATCCAACAGATCTCCACCAAGCACCATGTGAACTGTACTAAGCTTTACTTGAACTGAAACTCGACTTGTGTATATACATATATATATATATATTTTTTTGCAGAATTTCAACAACCTCATACAATTCACAAATGTCTAGAACTTCTGGCGGAGCTAAGGAGACTCTGTTCTCTGTAGAGTTTATGAGAGAAATTGTTTCTGAAATGATGAAACTGGATGGTGAGCTTGACAACCTTGAAGTGGTCAAAATGTCTGAAGGTATGATAATCTGTTTTACTTATACAGGCAGATGTTCTGCTCTGATCCACTGGTGACTTGTTTGACCCCTGCAGGGTCTTCAGCTGGGGACCATCACTCAGATGTTTCACTCCATATTCTTAAAGAACATTTTAAACAATTGTTACAGTAAAAATAATAAATAATATTCACCGATAAAACTGTGGTATTGAGGAGAGTGGGTACTATAATTGTTAAAATAACTGAAATGATTATTACTCTTGTTTTATAGTTTTTTCACTCTATGGCCAACTAGACAAAGTCAGGGAAGAATTCTTAAAATGTAGAGAGATTACACATTTTTCAATGCATTTGAAGTTAAGATTTCAGTTTTTCAACAATTCTCTTTCTTCACCTTTTTTAGATTTATGTTACCACCCTATTCGAAACCTTGGCTCAACAAACACTTTGCCTGGAATCCAAAAAAGGTGTATGTGTATCCTTTCCATAGGTATGGATATAGTGATCCACATATGGATATGGGTATCAGCAACAGCCTCAGCCATGTGCTGAGCAGATCCTTTACTGCGAGTTTGTCTAAAACAGTTACTGGGAGGTTGAGATACGAGGAAGTTTCTGCCATGATCACTTATGTAGAGAGTGGAAATGAGGGGGTAATTCCATATTCTCAGTTTGGGCAGGACGGTCAGTCATGGAGTCTGAATCTTTCTGACTCCAGTTTGTGTTTCAGTCACAGTGGTATGTACCACCCCTCAATGTGGATCTGATGTCCTTCCAAAATAGGAGTGTTTCTGAACCACAGGGCAGGAACACTTTGCTTCTATAATGTCTCTGGTCCAATGACACTCATACACAGAGTCCAGACCAAATTTACTAAACCCCTGTATGTTGGGTTTAGGCTGGGGCCAAAGCCTCAAAGTTCTGTTCGAATTTGTGAGAACCCTTAACTTCGATGTCTCTATAATTCTTATGGAAAATAGATCAATAGAGGTAAGGAGATTTCAGATAATGTAAAATATGGTAATCTCTCTGATTTCATACTGCAGTTTAACTTCTGAGTGCTCTGTAATTCTTACTGAAAGCAGGGAGACATTACATCATAGCTCTTTATTATTTATTGCTATTTGCTTTATTAATGTCCTAAAATAGAGAACATCCTGATCTATATTACGTTTTATAATATACTATAAGCCATCCTTTCATGTCACTAAATCCTCAGAAATAAACAATATTATTACTACCAAATAAATAAATGTCAAACTGTTCTGTATCTTTACAATTAAATAAAAGCTTTTGATGAAGCAGTGAATCCTCATGTTCTTATTTCTCCAAGAGAGCCTGGAAATCAGGTGAACAAACTAGTTTGTGTTTAGCATTGGCGAACACAGGACATGTCTCTCTTCTTCCTCTACTTATTACTGCTACCAACTCCTACAGCCCAGAGAGAAACATTATTTGTGCTATATGATACTCTTAAAGCAAATTCATTTAACAATATGTGAAACATGATGTTAAAATATATATTTTTAAACAAAGTAATCCCAAATCACAATCAAATTACACTTTGCAGGTAGACAGCATTCTGATTTTGGTCTGCATCATTTTTAATCGAGCTCTCAACTCTGTGCACCGGTGAAAAGTTCAATGTAAATGCCAAGTTGCTTAGTTTACAGCTAAAACGTAGGTGAAATTAACTACATCCAACCTCTCCAGTAATACTTGATACTTAATATTTGCGCTGGGGGATATTCTTAAAGCAAACTGATAAAAATACAGTGTCAAAGATGTTGTTAAAATCTGTATTTGTTACAATAATGTCACAATTTCGAACCAAGTCTTTGCATCATCACACTCGTGTTTGCACTTTTACACGGACCTGGAGGAAGGAGCAGGGAGTTCCCAGAGCCACGTCCAGCGTAATGCTGCCCAGGATGAGCTGCACTCGGCCCGATTTCCGCACCAGCATCCGACCCACCAAACCTTCCTGCAGGTCCTTCAGACTGCAGCTGTTCTCCAGTTCAGATTCCTCCTGCTGACGGGGATTTAATTATAACCGTTGTTTTACCAGACAAAGCACTAAGAACTATTCCTTATTCACAATGACAGCTGAAAACACGTGTAAAACACATAGAAATTGAAAATGAACTTAAACCACAGCAGATTATCAAACAAAATAAAACATTTGTAAGCATCATAAAAATGAGTAGGCCTTTGAAAGGTCACACACTCACCTCACTGTAAACACTTGACAACAACGGTCTTGGTTTTTCCATGCAATAAATTCATGGAAATAAGTCCATCGTTTATATAAACCCAATTACAATAATTAATAAGAGTGGAATAGTATTAGGTAAAGACTTAAATATTACAGTAACATACAATAATTATAATGTGCAATTTATCAGTAGTGTTCCACACCATGTGTTTTTGTCTATATTGCAAAAGCAATATTTTGCCATTTTATACTGCAAAATGTATGTATATACCGTAAATATGTTCGAGTTTTGTAGTTTATGTTTATGACTCTTTATGTTTGCTCTTTGTAAACTTGTTGCAATTAAATTCAAGTTACATTTAAATGCACATCACTTTAAAAGGCACACTGTTGTCTACAGAGGATATTTTAATTGATATTGCTATATTAACGCTACATATAAAGCTAGACAAGATAAGTGGTTCGGAAAATTAATGAATGACCCTAGATTAGGGGTTAGATTAGGCAAACAGCACAGAGAGGAGAGACGGCAGCGGACCCACAATAGCGCACCGTATAATAATTAATATCGGTGATGGTCCAGATTAGACCATTTTGCCGGGTCAAGGGTATCGGTCGACCCTTAGTTAAATCATAATTATAAGAATGTATCTCAGTATGAAGAGAAGTTAATTTGTAAGTTTCTTATTGTTATAAGATATTAAGTCATAACAAGACATTTTATCACTTTCTTCCTCATTATATCATTAAGTCTCATGATGACTTAATTTTATGCTTTAATTGGTGAAAACAGGTTCCATAAAAATCCCAAAAAGATTTTGGAGCAAAAAAAGCCCCCCATGGTAACACACACACCTGGTCTTCGGTCTTCTGCAGCAGGGTCTGGCCGTCCTCGGTCTGCACGGTGGTTTTTGTCGGCTTGGTGCTGCTGGTCGACGTCTGGCCCGGCAGCGAATCGGGGAGCTGCATGAAGAGCAATTCGTCCTCTTTGCACTGGCTCCAGGTCTGCAGCAGTTGGTGCAGCGAGTCAAGTTCCGGCAGCGGCGGTGGTCTCAACGTGGGCTCCGACTTCTTCACCTCCGGCACGTCAGGAGGCTCCTGTTTGACTGTACAATGGGTAAAAAAAAAAAGAAAGAAAAGTATATCTAGAGATATCTTTAATTGTAAAACCGCTAAATTTATATCCCTAAAGGCGGTTTAAAGCCCTGTACACATGAAACCGGGTATTTAAAAAACAGATATTTTTTCTCCTCCATTTTAAAAAATAACTTTGCACACATGAGCCCATTTTCCAAAATATCTCTGTAAACACGAATCTGGATAAATACGCCTTCAAGAACTGCGTAAAACCATGTCGGCCAATGAAAATCCTGGATGAAAAAGAACGAATTACATCCGGTTACAATGACAAACGATGGTGAAAAGAAGATTCTGCGTATGGACAGATAGGGAAGTGGAGTAACTCAAACGTTAGCAGGTGCAAACATGCACAAATAGCTCGAATAAGAGAGAATCGCTGCTCTGATGGTATCCATCTTCAGTCGTCAACGTAAACAAGCATCGCACACCTGACCTCAACACACTTATAAAACTAGGAACCCACAACTCACTTTTCCCCATCCACACGTAGTCACTGAAACCGGAGTTTTTAGAAATCTCCATTTTGGCCCAGATTTTTAAAAAATAGCCAGTTTCAGTGACTGAAACCTCTGTTTGCATCTGGACTATGGGCGCAACCACATAAAAAATATCTGTTTTTATAAATACCAGGCTACGTGAGTACAAGCCCTTGGGCGTACAGCACTTTGGGCCAACTGCTGTTGTTTAAATGTGCTTTATAAATAAATTTGATGACTTATACAGGCTCATACTTTTTTTTTTAACACTAATTAATCATATTCTCAAGTTTGGCCCAAATTTACACCAGTAGCTGGTTTATGTGTGATGTTAGGACTAGGAGATATGTCTCAAAATTAATTTTTTTTTGACTGTCTATGTACTATACTGTACTTTTCCTATCATTTTACTCAAAAAGAAAGTCAAACATTTTAATTGTTCTCATATTTAATAAACAACTTTGTATGACAAAATACGCAGCTATACTCCTACACAGGTGGAGCTGCTTTAATTATTACTTTTAAAAATACCATAATGCCCTTTAAAAATACCATAAAAACACAAATGTTGCAATGTGCTTTTTTTAAAGCTGTATTTTGTAACCAAATAAAATATGGCAAGAACAAGGATTCCAGCAATTTACCTCTAATTTCATTCCAGACTTCATTTCCAGAGTTCTCAGTGCTGATACTTTCGGCTTCTTCTTCTTCTTTTTTCTCTTTTTTCAGGCTGCCTGAAGCTGCTTCCTCAAACTCCTCCTTAAAGACCCAGCCTGATACAGCCAGCGGGAGCTGCACGGGGCAGCTGCGAGCCTCGCTCTTCAAGTGAGGGTCATCCAGAAACTAGTGCAAAAATACACACAAAATCTCATGAACCAACAGCAGATCCTAAAGAGAGATCCATCACATTGCACTCTGTTCAGAATTATCAAGCTTATGTTGAAAAGATCAGCAGATTAAAGCTATGGCCCATGTGCTTAAGAGAACTCGTACGGAAATCAAGTTTCTTCTCGATCCCAAGTTATTTTTCTTAAGATTGCGACATAAGTTGCTTTCTTGAGATCAGAAGTTTTTGCAAATGTCCGACACATGATAACTGACCATCAATGACAGACATAATGCTATTTCGACTTCTAATAGTCCAGATACTATTAGACATGTACTTCCGTAATAACAACAACAACATACTGACAAAGATTCTAAAACTGTCGTGAGATCACAACAAAATGTTGTGATCTCAAAAAATTAATTTCCTTACATCGAGAGCACAAGAAAAATAACTTTCCTTTTCTTAAGATAATGTAAAAAAAATAACTCAGTCTCAACATAACGAGAAGGAAAAAAATGTTGGCGTGTATCTTTCAAACTTCTGTATGCTTATTCCAGGCACCGTACTCGTAAAACGCTCCCAGGAGACTCTTCATTTTAAAAACTATTGTACTATTGTACTGAAAAATACACTGAATAACCTCTGTGTATGATCATGTGCTGTATTAATAAACTTGCCTTGTCTTTACAGGCCATTACCTTGTTAATTATGACAGCAGGTAAGTACTCTGTCCTCAAAGCAGCTTAATTGTGAAGATGAAAGGTGACGTTATCACGTTACCATATGGGACATGTTACTGACATTTAGCTGGTCTGCTTAAAACATCTAAATACAAGTTGGATGGCACTTCGGTTTTGCCATGACCCCTTCTTGCTGTTTTATATGCACTGATTTTTAGTTTGGAAGTGGTGAAGCTCTAACCGTCCTACAGTTAGCTGCACACTCACTTTGTCTCTCTCCAGCTTGGCGAGGATCTCCTTGGTTTCCTCCTCCGTCTCTCTGTTCTCCTTCTTGATGTTGATGATGGGGCAGGGGCCGCTGTTGGCCGTATCTCGAGCATCGTCATATGCACCTGGCCAAGTCACAATAATAATAATCTTTATTTATATATATATATAACACCTTTCATGGATAAAAATGCAGCCCAAAGTGTTTACATTAAGAATAAAATCAGGATAAAAAGATAGCTAGCAACAGCAGTTAAAAATTGACATTTAGAGAACAAATAACTACAAGAAGAGAAAACTGAGCTTTATCACTGCAATTCAAAGGTGAAAATAAAGTGACAGGTGAGGAGAAATCTCCCGAACGTACAACATTAGTATTTTTGCAATTTGAAAGTGTAACCCAGGGCTGTGCAATACGACTTCAAATCAATATCACGACAAGACCTCAATTATGATGAATTATTTTGTTTTGGTTTTCTTGCAGGCTTGACAACACATGCTGTATGTTAATCAGGGTACAGTACATGAACACACACTGAAGAAACTATTTAAAGAATTCTTCTTTACAAAGAATATTTAAAAAAACTGTAATAACCTATATGGGTAAGATTATGACGATTAGAGTTTCAGTTCATTTGAAATAAATTGTTCTGCCCTAACGTAGCATCCTTACCTCTCTTCTTTGCCATCATCTCAGCTGGACCCTGCTCAAAAATGGAATGGGACTGGATAACTTCCGGCCGACCCCGACCCCTGCCACGGCCGTCCCGCTGACGGCCCCGTTCTGCATCCTTCCTCTCTCTCCTTGGCCCCTCGTCAGCTTTCAGCCTGTGTAAGAAGACAAAACATTACCTTCTGCTAACGTTCATTACCTTTACATGGTCAAAGTGACACGCAAGCGCAATCTGATCCAATCTTTCAAAACAATGCGTAGAGTTAAAAATTAGTGCTTTCATCACGCCTCCTTCTGGGTAATCATATCTAGCTTGAAAGCCACTTCAGT
This sequence comes from Distichodus sexfasciatus, assembly GCA_032718565.1. Classification (NCBI taxonomy): domain Eukaryota; kingdom Metazoa; phylum Chordata; class Actinopteri; order Characiformes; family Distichodontidae; genus Distichodus; species Distichodus sexfasciatus. The sequence goes on from JAVGVS010001306.1 coordinate 21,309, forward strand.
AGTTTTCACAAAGGTTCTGACTTTAACCAATGTTTTCTTATTTATGATTTGTTCCAACATAAGAACAAAATCTTCAACCACTGAAGACCGCTCTAATGCAAATTGTACTGCATGAATGTATGTGCCAATCTGTAGGTTACTGGGTTCTCTTTGATTCTGGAGTTTTATAATATTATGCTACGTCAATATCTTAACTTTCTTCAGAACCAATTGAATAAAAACGAAAGAAAATACTGGTAAATGAGTTGCAAATGTCAATGCTTATGCAGCCAAAAAAAATCACTTACTCTTCTTTACTCTTACGGCCAATGATGTTGGGAGCAAAGGTTTTCTGTGGGTCAGACAGAAATATTTCAAAGATTTCATTTTCACCTCCACAGCATAGTATATGAACCAATATAAAATGATGTTGTAAACAGCGCAGGGATTGGTAGCCACCAATCGGAAATTAATCAAAACCCACATTCAGAACCACTAATCGACCCAATATTGCCCATGTTGGTCATTTATTATATAAATCCTATTAATATTTTTTTTTACATTCTGTTAATATTATTTATTTGCCCAGCCCTAGTTGTAAATGCATACGTGTTTGTAGCTAACATACTTTCTTCACTCCTCCTAAAGTGAGGTCCCTGGAGCGCATGTTGGGAAGTCTTCCAGGTGAAAGTGATGCAGGGAGCCTGCGTCCCAGCACCGAGCCCGGCGTCCGCGAGGGTCCACCGCCATCCCCGGAGCCTGGAGTGGACATCCTCACACTGGCACTACGTTTACAAGAATTATATGTCAGGACTAGGGCTGTGCAATTAATCGAATTTCAATTTCAATTTCGATTTCGGGTCTCAACGATCACAAAAATGGTGTAATCGAAAAAAACGATTATTCACTTTTTTTTTTTTAAGTTATTTTGACCTGCGTTCTGACGCGCGCGCGCGCATCCGCACTTTCGCCCTTCCAGAAGCCCGAACTCTCTCACTCTATACTGTCAGCGAAGAAGTTGCGTATGTGGTATCTGATCGCATTTAAAAATCAGCGTGAGTGAAGATGGCAGAAAAAGAGCAGCCACAGAAGTCTTTGGTCAACAAAAGAGGTAGAAGCAATTCTGTTGTTTGGGAACAGTTTGGATTCGAAGAAGCGGACGTGGATCAAAAACATATTAGGTGCAAGATTTGCTACGCGGTTGTGTCGGCACCGCTTGGTAACACCACAAATCTTTTTAACCATTTAAAATTTAAACACAGACCGACATATGACCAACTAATAAAGAAACAGAAAGAACGACGAACAACTCCCACAACATCCTCCGCAACACAGTCATCCATTAAAGACACGCTCTTCAGTGCAACTCCGTATCCATCCAGCTCCGAAAGGCACAAAAAAATAACAGATGCCGTTGCATACTTTTTAGCCAAAGACATGTGCCCTATTAGCACGGTTGAGAACGAAGGATTCAGGAAAATGATAAATACTCTGGACAAGCGTTATGCTTTGCCATCTCGACACCATTTCACGAGAGTTGCTCTGCCTGCTTTATTTGAAAAATGCCGTTCAGAAGTGGCTAATGAAGTATTAAAAGCAGAGTACTTCGCCACCACAACAGACCTTTGGTCTAGCCGCACAATGGAGCCATATATAAGCTTAACAATACACTTCATCGACGCCGATTTCAATTTGAATACGAAATGTCTCCAAACTGCGTTCATTCCTGAAGACCATACCGGGCAAAACATAGCGCAAGGACTCAGGGAAGCTATGGCTGCATGGGGTTTAAACGAGGAAAAGCTCACCTGCATCACGACAGACAACGCTGCAAACATAAAGCTGGCAGCTGAGCTAAATGGATGGATGAGGCTTCAGTGTTTCGGGCACAGACTCCACTTGGCCATAGGTGAGTAGGAATCCTTCATACAGATTATATGCAATGTGGTGATTTAATTGTATGTAATTAAGTGATTTTAACAACAGTAACAACAATACTAGAAATAATATGGCAAAAAAAAAATCTGTGTCACTGTCTCTCACTAACATTTTACCATTATTATTATAATTATTTATATTACCACTTGAACTACTCTTTGATGCTTTCTTAATCTGTCTTAATATATGTTGCTTTGATGAGGGTTGCAACTGTCATATAGTTGATACTAAATAGTATTTTTTTGTAATTTTAGAGAATGTAATGAAGGATCCTAGGATCGATCGTGCAATGGGGGTCTGCAAGAAGCTTGTCAGCAGCTTTTCCTATAGTTGGAAAAAAAAGAGGGATCTTGCAGAGGCACAGAAGCAGCTGAAGCTACCTGAACACTCCCTTAAAACAGAATGCCCAACCAGATGGGGATCTAGGCAGGCCATGATAGACAGAGTTCTTGAACAGCATAAGGCCATTGCCCGGGTCCTTTCTAGCGACCGAAAACTCAGACATCTCACCCTCTCTTGGCAGGATATTGACGTACTGGAGGCCATCAATAAGTCTCTTAGCCCCCTTGTTGAATTCACTGACGCACTTTCTGGAGAGAAATACATAAGTGTGTCTTTTCTGAAACCAACCCTCCATCTCTTCAGAAATTCAATATTGGAAGTGCAGGAGGATGACACAGACCTTGTCAAAAGCATCAAACAGAAGATAGTAGACTACCTCAATGACAAATACAGTGACCCAGAGACACAAGAGTTACTCGACATGGCCTCTGCCCTGGACCCAAGGTTCAAGCTTAAATATGTTAATAAAGACAACCGGGGGTCTATTGAAGACAGACTGACAGCAGAGATGAAGAGTGTGATGACTGCCAAGGTAGTAATAATAATATTAATAATAATAATGATAATGATGGTAATAATGAAAAGTTAACTGGATTGTTTTACTGGAAAGTTTAATACCATGACATTAATTCTTATTTTTCTTATAATATGTTCCCTCCAAGGAGAATGCCCCTCTTGTGACAGCAGCAATGTCTGCTGATGTTACAGAGGATGCTGCTGCTGCTGCTCCAAAGAAGAAGAAGGGCCTGGGCAGCTTCTTCAAGGTCACCACAGACAAAGCTGCTGGACCTCCTCTGCAACAGGACCAGGCCATAACTTTTGAGCTACAGTCGTACCTGCAGAGAGAGACACTGGATGCTGAGGAAGACCCACTGAAGTGGTGGAAGGAATCTCAGAGAATCTACCCACGTCTTTCCAACCTGGCAAGGAAATATCTTTGCATTCCAGCCACAAGTTCTTCATCAGAGCGAGTCTTTAGCACTAGCGGAAATATTGTCTCCTGCTTGCGTTCATCACTGAAACCAGATCATGTGAATAGGCTGGTGTTTCTGGCTAAAAACCTGTAAGGTTTAGATCTGTAACCCTATCAGCATTTTGGCCATGTTGAAACATGTTTACATAGGCTAAAGTTGAAGTTAAACATATTTGCTGTTAGTTCTGAGCGATAGTGTGCCAGCCTTAAAATATTCTTGGACTGAGTTACTGACCGGAATTTTATTGTTAATTATGTTTAAAATGTAGAATGTTGTAAAATGCTGTTTTGAATTTTTCAGTTTGTTAAGGCACATACGTGAGCAAATTTA